>JAENRP010000312.1:0-26132 GCA_024741835.1 Diplocarpon mali
ATCTTTAAATATAACTAAGATATGCTTTTTTAATACTTTATTAAACCGTCTAATTAAATTAAATAAGTCTTTAAATATAAGGTTTATTTGCTAAGCTATAATATTCTCTATAGCTTTCTCTATTATAGTTAAACTAGCGTATTTATCAATGAATTTTTCCTATTTCAATATTTGTCTCTTTTGCTTAAGGTTAAAGGTCTACGCAATAACTTTAACTTCTTAATTTTTAAGCTTAAAGCCTTCTTTATCTATTATATCTTTAATCAATTTGTCTATTATATTAGCTTTATCTTTATCTACTATAGTTCTAAATTATTAAGTATCTTTTAACATTTGGACTTTATATTAAGATTCTTAAGTTATACATATTGATTTTTAGACTTTAGCTAGTTTTATTAGTATTAAAGGAGTAGTAGATCTAAAAGGACACTAAGTATTCTAAGGGTTTCTAGATATAGAAGTAGTATTAATATCAGCAGATACGTTATTATTAACCTACTTTAAAATAGAGATTCCTTTAACTTTAGTAGTAGTCTGGTTCGAAGTTTAATTAGTAAGTACTCCTTTAAGTAGATTGCTAGCTAGACTTATATATATATAAGTTAGGACTTTAAAGTTTATTTTAATAATGCGCTTTCGTTTAACTAAATCCTTATCCTACTTTATGCTATATATTATTATTTAAATAGTCTATAGCTATAAATGATTTTAGTATTTTTTAATAGGAATAGCCTTTAGCCTAGGATCTTTAATATAAAGTATCTTATACTTTTTAATATATATAATCCTAGTATTAATAAAATAATAAAAAAGAGGATATTTATTGCGATACTTATATAAAAGGCAATTGGGTTCTTTATTATTACAAAAGTTGCAAGTTAGTCTTCTTCTATTACTATTCCCTTAGTACCCTATAGTATTAATATTAGCAGAGTGCTAGTTAGGATTAATTTCTCCTTCTTTAATCAATTATTAAGTTCTTATATTAGCTGGTTATTTTAAATAATAAGAAGTAGGAGTTTGGTAATAGTAACTACTAGGTTGGCTTATAGTAGCCGAGTTTTACTTATTATTAAATTAGGAAATATGCTATTTTTCTTATAAGAGATTATTAATCCTAGTTTCTAAGCTTTAGATTTAGAGTTCTATAAATTGGGTCTTAAGTTCTTTAATTCTAAGGTTGGATCTTACTCTTAAGTTGGGCCTATAAGTGAAAGGTATGACTACTAGGTTCTTCTTTGCCTCTTCTATAACTTCTAAAGCCTTTGAGTGTTCTTAAACCAGGCTCTTAAGGTCTTTAGTATAAAAGGGAGTAAGGGCTTTTTCCTATTCTATAGCATTAATAGTTCTCTTATTAAGATCTGATTTTAAAGCAAAGGCCAAGAATTCCTTAAATAAGGCAAAGGTTATAAGGTTTTACTTATTAATCCTAAAATGCTTAATAATCTTATTTTAAAGGCCAATAGGTAATTTAAGTAAGAAAAGGCGGCCTCTTTTAACTTTATTAAATATTTTTTAACTAATTAAAGTATTTGATATATAAGTAAAAGTCCGATAGTAGTTCTTAAGTTCCTTAGGAGTTTAAGTGATTAGAATAAATTCCTTTAAGAAAGCTAAAGTATTGCGAATCTGCTATTTATCAAATTCTTAGAATTCAGATTTAAGAGCCTTAATAAGGAGTTCTTATAAACTATGCGTTTTCCATTTAAGGAGGGATTTGATAATATCTTTACTTATATAATTATAGTAATAAGGGAGCTAAGAAATCATATCTGCTTATAGAATATTAAAATCGTAATAAGTTTTTTTATATTGCTTAAGGAAATTAGTAATATTAGCTCTTATAAAGTAAGAAGCACTAAGGGAACTAAGGAGGGGAAAGTAGCTAGTAATAGCCTTAAATACGGCTATTATCGTTTTATATTAACTATTTAAATTAATAGAATCTATAAAAGGCAAAGGGGAAGCTTCGATATTATATAATTAGTTACTAAGAGGAGTACTTTAAAATTCAAAAGGGCTTAAAGAACGTTTAGAATCTAAGTTAATCTTAGAATAATTAAGATAGGTTTGAAAAGATTCAGATAAAGGGTTAGCGAAAAGTTCAAAATTGATATTATTTTTAATATTTTTTAATATTAATATTAAAAAAGTAGGTAGCGGCCTTAAGTTATTTAAAGACGTCTTTTTATCCTCTTACTTATAAGCTAAGCCTAGGAGTAGAATTCCGAATTCTACTAAAAGTTTAATTTGAATTTGCTAAGAGATTCTAAGTAGGTGCTAAACAGCTAATAAGAGTATTACAACTAATTGTAATAAGATAAGGTTTACTTAATTAAAGACTAATTTCTAAAATAAGATTTATATTTAAGATTCTTTTTAGCCTTTAAGCTAATTCCTATTAGTCCTTAGAATAAAGGGGTCTTTAAAGACAATTCTAAGGCAGTTTTTAAAGTTCTATTAAGCTAAAGCGGCTAAATTATTAGATTCGGATTTCTAAAGATTCTAAAGAGGCACTTCTAATTAGAGTTTGCACTTAGTATTACTTAAGTACTTAAAACTACCGCTATTTAAAATTGCTATTATAAGGTTTATCAAACTTTTTATATTAGAAAGCTGAAAATTCCGAGAATCTTAAAGTTAAGGAGAAAAAATAAGGGTTTTTCGAAGTAGAGCCGAAAAGGGAAATTCTAAAGCTATTAATAATTGTTAAATGAAAATCGATAGTTCTAAGTAATTAAGCAATTAAGGATAAGGTTTTTAAAGTTGATTAAAATGCTATAAGTGTTTCGAAGATGTATTTTTCAAAAGGCCGGTCTCTTATTTGCGAATTAAGAGATCGATAAGGTTATATAGGAACGGAAATCTTAAGAAATCGGTCCTTGCGTAGGTTACTAATATAAAACAGAAGGGAGATAATATAAGAATAGGCCTAAGGGAAGACCTAAAAATAAGAGGAGGAAGTACTATAAGCAGGCTCTCTTAAATAAGATATTAGGAATAAGTCCTAAGTATAGGGTATATTTAGTACTTATAGCGACGCGCGCTTGTCTCTATATATAGAAGAGGCCCTTTTTATCCTCCTATTGGCCTTGCCCTATTATGTGACTTTTATCACGTGATTCATCCATACCCAGGTCTCTATATTATAAGCACTTTAATATGCTTTCTCTTTATATACAACCGGCTAAAGGGCCCTTTAAGCTCTTAACCGACTTTTCGAGTATTTATAATAACTCAAAGGACCTTCATTTTCAATTAATAAATCTCTATTTTCTAATTGAACCTTATTTGCAAACTTCATTTATATACCTAACCTTTTTTATTAGATTCTATTTAATATATCTAACGCTTTAAGCATCTCTAAGCCTCGCTTTAATACCTTTGCCTCTTAAGTAAAGTAGTTTAGTAAATATATATTCTTTGCTAAGCTTTATAATATCACTATTTTTACTAATTTAAGACTCCTATTTAAGTCAATTATAAAGACTAAGCCTTAAGCTCCCTTTATATAAGAGCTTAAGGAACTGGAAACGGCCAACCTCTATATAGTATACGCGAGGTTGTATAAAGAGTATATAGCTACTTTAGCCGAATAGATTTACGCCCGCTTTCCCTTAGGAGATCTGTCAAAGGCTACTCCTTTATAGGCCTCTTATAAAGATATTAAAGATAAATATAAAATCCTAATAAAAGAGCACCTTATGCGTAAGGAGACTTAGAAGACCTAATGCAAATACTATAAGCTACTATTAAAATAGGTCTTTAAGACTGTCGATAAAACGCTTCTAGCTTTTGCGATAGCTTAAGTATAAATCTAAGCTAAGAAGCTCTCCTCTTTAATACCTAATAGAGATACTCCTATAAGTAGAACTACTGCTAACGACCTATATACTAATTTGGTAAATTAGTAACTCTCACTTTAAGGCCTAGTATCTATTTTAAAGTATAATATTACGCCTTCTAATAAGGCTATTCAGTCTTAGACGAGGCTCTAATACCGCAATATACTACGCTAAAGCAAGACTAAGAGAACTAATACTTAGCAGTAGATCTAAGAGTAGTAGGAGGCGTACTGCCTAGTAGAGTAATATAGTCTTCTTAAGATCAAAGGGAGACTAAGAGTAACTGACTTTTTAGACTTAGTTATAGTAAAGATTATTCTAAGTTAAGCGATCCGCTTAAAGGAGGAAATAATTACTAATAAGCAGATAGGAACCTTATATAAGTATAATCTAATATAGCTAAGCTGCGCCTTAGCGGATATTAAATCTAATAGAGCGATTAATAATAAAGGGCTAGCAGTTTTTACTACTTAAGAGTCTCTTCTAAATACCGAAACCCCTTTATAGGCTTTAGCAAGCAGCTTTTGAAATCGCTTTATAAGCTTTAAAAGGGAGATTAGGCCTAAGTGCCCTTATAAAGGCTCTACTAATTACTATTAAAAGCCCTAGGACTATCGGAAACTATTATATGCTATAGATAAGCGTAAGGAAAATATAAAGGTTCTTTCCTTATAAGAGGAGGTCCTATAAATATAAAAGGCGTTAAATGCAAGAGACTAGTTCAAGGGTCTTTAAGTATAGCTTAAGGAGAATAATATTATAATAATAATAATTAATAAATTTAAAGGAAAGGCTTTAGCCTTTAGGAAAGATGGTTTAAGCAAAAGGGAGAACTTACTAGTCTTTATAGTAATGGATCCCTTTGCCTTTAACGCTTTTGAAGAATCGTTTAATGTCTACTACCTCTTTAAGCTAAAACGCTACCTGCTTTCCTTAAGTACGCTCCTTAATAATTGCGCAGCTACTTATATTGTTAATTCAAAGGATTTACTTATCGCAGGTACCTTTAAGCCTTTTAGCGACTTGTAGCAATATATTAAAGTAAGTACCTTAAGACTCCTAATCATTAGGAGAGGTAATAGATATATAGTAGACTCTCTTTTATAGCGTAATAGCTCTCTTATAGGGATAACGCTGCGCAATATTGCTATTATAAAGGAGTTTACTACTAATATTATCTTAAAGAGGATCTTCGCAGATAAGGGTTTTTAGTACTCTAGGGTAGACCTTACTTTGCGCTTTAGGAGCATTATAGATTCTATAAATCGAGCTTAGTTAAAGTATTATTATAATCTCGTTTTCTTTAAATATAAGCCTATTAACTATTTAGATCTTTTAAATATACTTTAATATGACTTCTCTGCTTTAATAGCATTCCCTATAGCTGAGATAATGCTTTATAATAGGTTCTAGTCTAGCTATACGCCTATTAGGCTGCGGGATAACGATGCGTATATATAGTACCTTTGTACTAGCTATTTAGGCGCAGAGGCTTTTTAAGCGCTAGTCAAGTATATTAAAGGAGTAAAGATCAAGGGAATATAGAAGCTGGAGTGCCTTATATACGTAGTAGCGTTTGCTAAGCAAGTTATCTCTTGCGCTACCTTTAAGAACTAATCTTTAAGGCCCTTCTTTAGGATCTCTTAGGATCTTTTTAACTTTTTAAACAACTTATATAATAGTTGCTTATAGGTTATTTTAATTAAGGATAAGTATAGTAATATACTTTAGACGTTTCTATTAAGATCGAAGGGCAGAGATATAATTATAAAGGTCCTTTAGGCCTTTAAAGTATAGGTAAAACGCTAATATAGGCTTTCTATTTGCAAGATTAGGCAAGATAATAACACTTTAATAATCTCTTTAAAGGAAGACTCTCTTATAAAGTACTAGAAATGGGTAAAAGAGAAGGGAATCGATTTAAAGCTTACTCCCGCTTATATATACTAATCTAATAAAGGCGCGAAGCGAGTAGGAAGGGAGTTAATTAAACGCTCTATTAAAATGAGAATCTACGCTAGGCTTTTAGTAAGCCTTTGGCTAGAGGTTATAAAGGCTGCTATATACTTTTATAATATCTCCTTACTTGCTAGGAAGAAGATGATCTTATTAAGTAAGGCTTTCTATAGTTAGTTTAAGTAGTATTTTCAATTCTATAAGCCGCTGCTTATTAAGTAGATAATAGTAAGCTTAAAGCCTAACTAGAGTCGCATTTATATATATAGCGCTTACGTATACCTTTTAATTAAGGAGAGGAAGGCGAGGAAGGACTGCTGAACTTTTAAAATTGAATTATAAAGGTACCTAGGTTATTTAATTAAATATATTACCTTTAATATTTATAGAATCTAAGTTCTTATACTTTAGCGAATAATAATAATTTGTAATATCGAGTTTGATAAGTCTCTCTTCTATAGTTTAGAAGCTAAGCGTATAAATCCTATATTGCGCTAAGAACTTAAGATAAACCTTTAATTAATCGGAAAGGGAAAGGGAGCTTAGGACACTAAGTTCGAAGGCATTTTTAAGGAATCGGAGCTTATTATAAGGCTGAACGCAATCGCTGCGAAAGAAGCTGCTATATAAGAAGAGCCTATATTATAGACCGATGCTACTTTATAGCCTTTAACTAATAATATAAAGGGCCTTAACTTAAATCCAAATTCTTTAAGAGACCTACTTAAAAACTTAAAAGTAGAAGCAAGCGAATTAAAAGCTACTTCGCTAGTCTTTAAAAAGGCAAATAGCGACTAAAGCTTAAGGGTAATAATTCCTTATAAAGGCCTTATTTAAGAAGGAACTATAGATAACTCTAAAGGAGTCTTTAAAGATAAGTTCTATAAGGCGATCGGCAGATCTTTAGCTGCTATTCTATATAAGAATAGAAATGGCTTAAGGGCTTTAAGATAAAGTCTTTAATTATAAAGGCAAGCCTTAGTAAACTTTAGTAAAAGGTTAGAGGTACTACTACTAAGATCTAGGAGGAGCTTTAATAGTCTTATAAGAAGCGACTTAATAAGAGGAGTAGGCTTTAATAATATAATACCTTAAGTTGTAATACTAGCTTAAAGACTTTAAGCTTAGGAGATAGAGCTACTTAGACTTTTAAAGGAACCTTTAGTAATAATAAAAATAGAAGAGGAGACTTATAGAGAAAAGCGTAAGGAGGAACTCCCTCTTCTTAAGTAAAAGAGGATAAGACGCTTAAGTATTAAGTAATAGGAGATTTTAAAAGTATATACTATTGCTTTAAAGTATATACTCTCTTAAAGTAATATTAATTTACCTTACTCCTTATATATATAGGAGTTTGTATTAACCTTTTAAGTAAACGAATAGATAAGGGAGGATAGGAAGGACTATTTAACGGTTTATATAATTATTAAAGCTATAATTAATAGTTAAGCAAAGGATAGAGTGCAGTCTTTTAACTGCCTATAGTACTAAGGCTCTTTGCTAAAGCCTTTAAAAGGATAGCTAGACTTAAAGAAGCACCCTTTTAATAAACGATTTAAGGAAGGAAGGCGCTAGGAGATTAAGAATCTAGAATCTTAAAGTTGCTGGAGAATTGTGCAAAGGGATTACTCAAAGCCTTTGCTAATACTATTAAAATGGGTTTTTACCTATAAGGTTAATAGCTTTAGTGAGCTTCTAAAGTACTAATTATAGCTAGTTATATAAAGGGATCTTTAAGATAAAGCTTTAATTTTCTCAACTTATGCAGCTACGCTTATAGCAAGGTCTTTTAAGGTACTAATAGCGCTTGCTGCGTACTTTAATATAAAAGTAAAGTAGTTCGATATTGTTAATGTATTCGTTAATGCTCTTAAAGACCTAAGGAGTGCTTTAGTCATATGCTTCCTATTAGATGGCTTTAAGCGCCTTAGTATGATAGTAAAACTGGACCGCGCGCTCTATAAGCTAAAAGACTCTCTAGTGCTATAGTATAGGAACTTTGTAAGAACGCTTAAAGGCCTTTAACTTAAGCTACTAGGTAAGGAGCCTTATATTTTTATAATAAAGGATTATATAGTCTTTATAGCGTTTTATATTAATGATATTTAGGTATTATATAAGGCCTTTAACTTAGATTAGGCGACTCGTCTAATTGAAGACCTAAAGAGGGTATATAAGCTTACTATTATAGGAGATATCTCCTAGTTTTTTAAAGTAAGGATTATTTAAGATAGGAAAGTAAAGAGGATCTTTTTAATTTATAATACCTATATTAAGAAGATCGCTTAAAAGTTCGGAGCTAATATAAGAAGAGTGCCTAGTACTCTACTATTAAAGAAGGAGTTTATTAAGAACTTAAGGCAAGCTTTCTTAAAAAAGGTAAAGGAGTACTAAAAGAAAATAGGCTCTATTCTTTATATAGCGATTATAATACGCCTAGATATTGCATTCGCAGCCTCTTAACTATCTTTCTTCTTAACTAATCTAAGCTTTAAGTACCTCTTAACCGCGGATTAAACGCTTTAATACCTATATAGCACGCGCTTCTTAAGAATTGCCTATAGCCTTAAGGCTAAGGAATACTAATTGGTTGTATCTTTAAATGCTTCTTTCGAAGATGATTGAAAGACTTGCAGATCCTTTTAAGGATATGTCTTCTTCCTATTTAAAAGACTGATTATTTAAAAAGCGAATCGCCAAGCGATTATTACGCTCTCCTTTATTAAAGCAGAACTCTATAGTATAGTATCTACTATAAAGGAGATGATAGCTATTAAACGCCTCTTTAAAGAGATTCGCATAGACTCCCTCTTTAAATAGAATATATATTGCAATAACTAATAGATAATTCGGCTAATTATTATAAAGAATAAGAAGATTAAGATAAGCCTTTAATATATCGAAATTAGTAATATATAGATCTGTTAGAAGTACTAAAGAGGAAGCTTTTAAATAATCTACCTCCTTACTAAGGAGATGCACGCAAATAGGCTTATTAAGAACCTGGACCGCTAGAAGTTTAAGAGCTTCGTTTGTTTATTAAACCTTTAAAGCTTTTAAATAATCGTTTAATAACTTGCACTTACTAGCAAGTAGTCACTTATTATTAGGAGACTTATACTTATAAGCTCTTACTCTCTTATAGTTATATTTATTTGTTTTCTCTTATAAAGCGTACTATAGAAGCTTTTCCTTTTTTTAAAAATATAAGATAGGTAATATTCTTAAGCTGCTATTATAAGGCGCAACCCTTTCTTAGATCCTCTTAGCTAAGGCCAGGAGCTGCAAAGCCATAGCTATAAGCTCTATATAGATCTCCTTTTAAGAGAGGCCTAGAGGCACTCCCTCGGCCAGAGGCCCGCCGGCGAATACACTAGCGACGGCGGGGGCGAAGGCGGGAGGTGCGGCAGCGGCGAAGGCAGGAGCGGCGATAATAGGGGCAGGGATAGGAGCGACGGCAGCTATAGCAAAAGGGCTAGGAGCGAACGGGAACGGTATACTAGGAGCGGGGGAGGCAGCAGTACTACCACTTGCAGGAGTAGCAGGCCCTTTTAGTACTAGGGTCCGATCGCTCTTATCTTTTAAAATCAGCTTAAAACTTAATAAGACTTAATAAAACGTACTATAGAAGCTCTAAAGCGCATCCTTTATTATATTAAGTAGTAGCGCTACCTCCTCCTTAAAGGCGCCGCAGGCATAGGCCGATATAATAGCCTTTTAAAAGGCGAGGAGAGGTCCGCTGGCCTGCTAATAGCTATTACTTAATACTATATAATAAATGTAACGCATACTAAAGGTACTATTAAAGCACTAATAATCGAGATTACTAGTACTTTTATATATAATATAACGCACATATATATTATCGCGCTCTATTATAGGCTTAGGCATATAGCGCGCAGTAAGGGCAAGGCTCTTAGGTAGCGGCGGCGGCAGCGGCGGCGGCGGCAAGGGTAATAGCAGCAGCGGCACATTTCCTAGCAAGCGCTAAGAGGACTAGAATAAGGTTGCAGCTCTTAAGGGAGCGCTAGCGACTTAGTGCAAAGTCAATGCAACGCAGGGTATAGGGACTCTAAGGGTCTTACTTTATAAAGGCGGCTAAGGCTATAATAAGCAAGAGTTCCTTTTATATTTAAAAATTATTAATATAAAGACGATATTTTGAATAATAAAAGAAGGTTATTTTTAAAAAAAGGAAAGGAGAACCTCTATAATGGAAATACTTTATAAAAAGCCTAATAGAGTATTAGTATAAAATCGCAAAGATTCTTAAAAACGCTTATTACCTATAGCAACCCTTCTTATTTTAAAAGGAACGACCTTTAGAAAGGTAGTATATAAGATAAAGCCTCTTTTCTTTATAACTACTACTCTTTCTTTTATTTTATCTATATAGCTAAGCGATTCTAAGAGCATCGCCTAACTAGGGGGTATATTATATAGAATAGGCGGAGTCTCCACTTATTCTAAAGACCCTCTACGTGACTCTGCTAAGTTATAGTATTACGGCCGCATCACGTGCACGGTTATATCATATATCGAAGTCAGGTGCACGCTAAGGTAGCAAGGTGGCTGGATTATGTGCACGCTAGTAAAGCACTTGTACTTATTCTAAAGGAGCTCTACTAAAGACTCTCTCTTTTTTATCTTTTCTTTTCTATTATATAGTATACCTCTTAAGGTAATATAGTTAGCGTTATTCGATTCTTGCCCTTCTATATGCTTTAGAGCAAGTTGTAATATAAGAAAAGATCTACTTAACCTTTGTTAAGAAGCTTAATATCTACCCCCTTTAAAATCGTCACTTCGAACTGCCTTAAGTAATATGGAGACCTGAGATGGATAGGTCTTATGACATATATCACATGATCGGCGTAGGACGGTAGGAGGATAAAAGGGCCATCTTTTGTATATAGAGATAGCGCGTATTGCTATAGTACTGAATATACCTTATACTTAGGACTTATTTTTAATATCTTGTCTAAGAGAGCCCGCTTGTAGTGCTTCCTCCTTTTATTTTTAGGTCTTCCCTTAGGCCTATTCTTATATTATCTCCTTTTAGTTTTATATTAGTGACCTATGTAAGGACCGATTTCTTAAGATTTCTATCCTTATATAATTTTATTAATCTTTTAGTTTGCAAATAAGAGATTGGCCTTTTGAAAAATACATCTTTAAAAACACTTATAGTATTTTAATTAACTTTAAAAACCTTATCCTTAATTGCTTAATTACTTAGAACTATCGATTTTCGTTTAGCAATTATTAATAACTTTAGATTTTCCCTTTTCGGCTCTGCTTTGAAAACCCCTATTTTCTTCTTTAACTTTGAGATTTTCAGAATTTTCGGCTTCTTAGTATGAAAAGTTTGGCAAACCTTATAATAGCAATCTCAAATAGCAGTGGTTTCGAGTACTTAAGTAATACTAAGCGCAAACTCTAATTGGAAGTGCCTTTTTAAAATCTTTAGAAATCCGAATCTAATAATTTAGCTACCTTAGCTTAATAGAACTTTAAAAACTGCCTTAAAATTGTCTTTAAAGACCCCTTTATTCTAAGGACTAATAGGAATTGGCCTAGAGGCTAAGAAGAATCTTAAATACAAACCTTATCTTAGAAATTGGTCTTTAATTAAGTAAACCTTATCTTATTATAATTAGTTATAACGCTTTCATTAGCTGTTTAGTACCTATTTAGAATCTTTTAGCAAACTTAAATTAAACTTTTAGTAGAATTCGGAATTCTACTCTTAGGCCTGGCTTATAAGTAGGAGGATAAAAAGACATCTTTAAATAACTTAAGGCTATTACTTACTTTTTTAATATTAATACTAGAAAATATTGAAAATAGTAATAATTTTAAACTTTTTATTAACCCTTTATTTAAATCTTTTTAAACTCGTTTTAATCACTTTAAGATTAACTCGGATTTTAAACGTTCTTTAAGCCCTTTTGAATTTTAAAGTACTCCTTTTAGTAATTAATCTTATAATATTAAAGCTTTCCCTTTACCTCTTATAGATTTTATCAACTTAAACGGTTAGTATAAAACGATAATGGCCGTATTTAAGGCTATTACTAGTCATTTTCCCTTCTTTAGTTCCCTTAGCGCTCTTTACTTTATAGGCGCTAATATTACTAATTTCCTTAAGTAATATAAGGAAACTTATTACGATTTTGGTATTATATAAGAGGATATGATCTTTTAACTTCCTTGCTATTATAATTATATAAGTAAAGATATTATCAAATTCCTTTTTAAATGGAAAACGCATAGTTTATAAGAACTCTTTATTAAGGCTCTTAAGTCTGAATTTTAAGAATTTGATAGATAGCAGATTCGCGATACTCTAGCTTTCTTAAAGGAATTTATTCTAGTTACTTAAACTCCTAAGGAACTTAAGAACTACTATCGGACTTTTACTTATATATCGAATACTTTAATTAGCTAGAAAATACTTAGCGAAGTTAAAAGAGGCCGCCTTTTCTTACTTAAATTACCTATTAGCCTTTGAAATAAGATTATTAAGCATTTTAAGATTAATAAGTAAGACCTTATAACCTTTGCCTTATTTAAGGAATTCTTAGCCTTTACTTTAAAATCAGATCTTAATAATAGAACTATTAATACTATAGAATAGGAAAAAGCCCTTACTCCCTTTTATACTAAAGACCTTAAGAGCCTGGTCTAAGAGCATTCGAAGGCTTTGGAAGTTATAGAGAAGGTAAAGAAGAACCTAGTGGTTATACCTTTTACTTATAGGCCTGATTTAAGAGTAAGATCTAACCTTAGAATTAAGGAACTTAAGACTTAATTTGCAAAACTCTGAATTTAAAGCTTAGAAATTAGGATTAATAATCTCTTATAAGAAAAATAGTATATTTCTTAATTTAGTAATAGATAAAACTCGGCTATTATAAGCCAATTTAGTAGTTCCTATTACTAAACTCCTGCTTTTTATCATTTGGAATAACTAGTTAATATAAGAACGCAATAGCTGGCTAAAGAAGGAGGAATTGATCCTAATTAATATTCTGCTAATATTAATACTATAAGGTATTAAGGAAACGGCAATAGAAGACGACTAACTTGCAACTTTTGCAATAATAAAGAACCCAACTGCGCTCTATATAAGTACTATAATAATTGTCCTCTTTTCTATCGTTTTATTAATACTAGGGTTATATATATTAATAAGTATAAGATACTTTGTATTAAAGATCCTAGGTCAGATGCTATCCCTATTAAAAAATACTAAAATCGTTTATAGCTATAGACTATTCGAATAATGATATATAGTATAAAGTAGGACAAGGATTTGGCCGAATGGAAGCGCATTATTAAAATCAACTTTAAGGTCCTAACTTATATATATATAGGTCTAGCTAGCAATCTACTTAAAGGAGTGCTTATTAATTAAACTTCGAACCAGATTGCTACTAAAGTTAAGGGAATCTCTATTTTAAAGTAGGTTAATAATAATATATCTATTAATATTAATACTACTTCTATATTTAAAAACCCTTAAAATACTTAGCGTCCTTCTAGATTTACTACTCTTTTAATACTAATAAAACTAGCCAAAGTCTAGAAATCAATATATATAACTTAAGAATCTTAATATAGAGTCTAAACGCTAAAAGATACCTAATAATCTAAAACTATAGTAAATAAGGATAAAGCCAATATAGTAGATAAATTGATTAAAGATATAATAGACGAAGATGGCTTTAAGCTTAAAGATTAAGAAGTTGAAGTTATTACATAGACCCCTAACCTTAAACAAAAGAGATAGATATTAAAATAGGAAAAATTTATTAATAAATACGCTAGTTCAATTATAATAGAGAAAGCTATAGAGAATGTTATAGCCTAGCAAATTAACCTTACGTTTAAAGACCTATTTAATTTAATTAGACGCTTTAATAAAGTGCTAAGAAAGCATATCCCAATTGCCTTTAAAGATTTGAATAATAATAAGAAAATAGAAATTATAATGCAAAAAAACTCTAAGAAGCACTTAGCCTTAATCAAATGTCTTTAGATTATAGAAGACAAAGGAACTTAAAGGTACTATAATATTATAGTAATAGCTTTAATATCTTAAAATATTAATCGAAATTATTTAATAGTTATAATAAAAAGCCTTATTATTATTTATTCTATAAAAGAATTAGTTAAAGCAAAGGCTCTAATCGATTATAATTTAAAAGTTAATATAATAATTAGAAAAGTGGCGGAAATAGCTTAATTGACTATTGTTAGCGATCGACTCCTTATTTATTCGACTATCTTTAGATCGAAATATAATTTTAATAAATAGGTGAAAAATATAAAGGTTAGAGTTAGAGGAATCGTTAATTATATTAACTTTCTAATAATAGAGAATTCTTTAAATAATATTCTTTTAAAAATGCCCTTTATTTTAAAATCCTAGCTAATATTTAACTATCTTAAAGATAGTCTTATAAAAGCTAGTATTTAAAATATAGATCGATCTTTAAAAGGATAAATAGTTATTGCAAGAGATATAGCCGAATTTTAAAATAAGGTTTTAAGAAACGATTAGCTAGTATAAGGGCTAGGCTTAATATTAGTAAAGGAAAGCACTTAGCAAGGAATTATAGCAAAAGAAAGGTAAGTTTGCCGATTTTAAATAATAGCGATTTAACTTATAGTCTTAGACTAGGAGTCAAATCTGGAATTTTATAAAATAGTATAATCGGCGTTTTATCGGCTTAACAATTAAGAAAAAAGAAAAATAAGGTAGAAAAGAGAGTTTATTTTATAAATTTCGACAATTTACTAATTATTTTAAAAAACTTAAAAACCACTTATAAGCTAGACCTGCGAGTGAAAAATAATAAAATTACTAACGATTTTTCTATTTATATACTTTAAATTAATAACTTAGAAAATCTTTTATTTATTTTTAAAAAGGAAAATTCGGACCGTTTTATAGGATTTAATAAAAAAGGAAAGAAGTAGAGAAGCTTAATATTAGCTAATATTCGAATTATATATAAAAGTAAGGCTAATAAAGTATAACTAGTAGATTAGGGAATCTCTAATAGCTTAAAGCTTAGAGGATTAGATGATTGGTTTAAATAAGATAAGAAGCTTCGACTTCTAAAGCTAGGTAGTAAATTTAATAAATTCATTATAAGCAGATTTTCTAATAAACCTATTAGATATTAGCTAATAAAAGAATGTTTTAATATGCTAAAAATTAGAAAAGACTTAATAGAGTAAGAACGCGAACTACTTTATAAAACCTTAATAAATCGAAAGGACGCCTTAACTTTTGACTAGACAGAACTAAGCCAGATTCGAGAAGAGATCACGCCTTATATTAAAATTAAAATAATACCCTATAAAGCCTAGTAAGAGAAAACATTCAAAGTCCCTAAAGCTCTTTAAGAAAAGGTAATTGAAATATTAAAGGATAGGCTGAAGCAAGGTATTCTTAAGTTCTATAATAGCCTTTATAAGAACAAATGGTTCTTAATTACTAAGAAAGAGAAAGGAACTTATAAATTAATAATAGTAGTTGTAAAGATGAACTAAGTAACTATTAAGGACGCTAATATTCCTTTAAATATAGATAAGTTCTTAAATGAATTTGTAAGATTAACCTATAGCTCTCTTATTAACTTCTTCTTTAGATACAATCAATTTATCCTTAATATTAAATCGAAAGATATAATAGCAATTTAAACCCCTTTTAAGCTACTTCAAATGATAAGATTACCTTAAAGGGTTATAAATTCGATTGCTCAATTTGTTTAAGTAATCTATAAGATACTAGTAGATTATATACCTAATATTATACTCCCTTATATAGACGATATAGGAGTAAAAGGATTAAGATCATTTTATAATTATAAAGAAGTTCTCCTTAGTATATAATGATTTATAATAGAATATATTTAAAACTTAGATTAAGTGCTTATACGATTTAAAAGGGTAGGAGTAATAGTTAGTCCGAAGTTATAATACTATCTTCTATCGATGGAAATTGTTGGTTTTATTACTAATTCTAATAGCCGAAGTCCTTAGAGGGCTAAAGTACTTAAAATCGACGAATAGAAGAGGTATAATAATATGGCAAAAGCTTGCGTATTTATTAGCGTTATAGTATACTATCGCATTTAAATTAAGGATTTCGTTAAAAAGGCAGCACTTATTTACGCCTTATTTCAGAAAGGGGCTGAGTTTTAATAAGAGGAACCCTAAATAGAGGCTATGAACCAACTAAAGCAAGTATTGCTTAAAGCACTATATTTAATTAAAATAGACTATAGAGCCGACGCTAGGCCAATTATACTAATAGTTAACGCAAGCTTAATCAAATAGGGTACTATCCTTTAATAAGCTAATAGCTAATAGAAAAGACATCTAGCTCGCTTTAAAAGTGGTCTTTAAAATCTAATAGAGATAAAGTATAATACTATTAAATAGGAATATAAAGGAGCTTTAAAAGTAATGAAAAAGATAAGAAGCGACCTTTATAATACTTACTTTATCCTTGAAACTGATACTAAAGTGCTAATAGAACAATTAAATAAAGCTGCAAGCGACCTATTAAGAGCCTTACTAATAAAATGGATTACTTAAATAAGACTAATAGACTTTAAAGTTAAATATATTCTAGGAATAAAAAACACTACTACTAACGGCCTTTTAAGAAGAACTCGTTCCTACCCCTTTGATTTAATTAAAGAAGATAAAATAGATATTAATAAGTAGGTAGAGAACGAAGTTAGTTATCTATCGATATATCGCCTTAAAGGGATTCGACTTGCGGTCCTAGCTTATAAGTTAAATAAGAGAATTTTATTACCTAACTACTTAAGTAACTCTAAAGAAATCGCAAAATTTTTAATTATACTTAAATAACTAAGAACAGTTGCTTCTAAGGATTTTTAAAAGTTTAAAGCTAAAGCTCTGATTTATCTAATACAAGGATGGCGATTGTTTAAAAGGAGCAATAACTCATTTCTTATACGGCTCTATTTGGATAATGAAAAACTAAGGGCCAAGGCTATCTAGGATATTTATAAGGAGCTAAGTCCACTTACTACCGACTCTTAAGAAAATTCTTTTGGAAAGGCTCTTTTAAGGACTGTAAAGCTTTTGTAAAGAGTTGCGTCCTTTATTAGAAACGAAAACCTAGTTATAAAGAAAATCCCCTATTCCTAACCTGGCTATTAGGCCTTTTTTATAAAGTCAGTCTTAATATTATATAAGTACTAATAACTGAAAATAGGATTATATATTTTATTTTAGCAAAGGAAGACCTATTAAAATGGCTTAAAGGACGACCTTTAAGATCTGCTAACTTTGAATCTATTGCAAAGTTCCTTTAGGAAGACGTAGTCTATTGCTATAGACTTTTTAATAGATTAACTATTAATAGAGGCCTTAAAAATAAAGGAGTAGTTAAAGCTTTTTTATAAAAATATAGCATTAAATGAGTTCAAATCTTAGCGTATAATTCGAAAGCTAATAGAGTAGTAGAGCAAGGATATTATAACATTCTTAATAAGCTATTTAAAGTTACTTATAAAGGATTTAAGAATTGAATAAAATACTTTTATAAAATACTTTTTACTTATCGAACGATAATTTATAAACTAATTAAAGTTATACTATTTTTCCTTATCTATAGTAGAAAGGCATAGCTCCCTTTTAAATCTTAATAGCTTATTTAGAGATTATTCAATTATAGTCAAATTTAGAACTGTTTTAATTTGCTTATAATAAGATGCTAATAACTTAAGCTCTAAGATATAGATATAAAGGAAATTATTCTATAAAAGAAATAATATTAAGAAAAAGCTAAGGAAGCATAGGCTGCTTCTAAAGTACTTAAAACGCATCCTATTTAAAAAGATGATCTTATCCTAGTCTATGATATTATAAGAAGTATTAATATATTAGTAAATACTAAACTTAACTATCGATAGCTTAGCCTATTTAAAGTTAAATCTAAGTAGAAAGAAAAGGGATACTATTCTCTTTAGGAACTTAATAGAGTCGATATTAAAGGAACCTTCATAGCTAACTAACTAAAGTACTTTTATCGATACGATTAGACCTTATTCCCTTTAGAAGACGAATCAGAAATTGATATAACCTTTGAATCTTTTATAAGAACCGACGGCGATATAAGCAATTTTGAACCTTCGGATAAAGACTAAGATTTTTCCAACTTAACCTATAAGCTAATCCTGTAAGTAAAGAATATTAAAATACCTAATTAATCGCAACCTTAAGTTATTATTCTTAAAATATCTAAAGAATGTAGATAGGAATACTAAATGATTTCCTAGCCTATTAATTATCCTACCTTCCTTTAATCCTTGTTTTTACATTTTCGGCAAGGTCGCCTCCTTTATTATTTAAGATATGGATCTTTTAGGATTACTTTAAATTCTTGCCTACTTTAACTTATTTTGCATTTTTAATATTAGCCTTTAATTATAGTATTTCTATTACTTTCCTTAAATAATAAATAAAAAGTCCAATTTCCTTAATATATATATAGTAAACCTATTGCAGCTTATATGCCCTTTTAATTCTTACATCCTATTGAATTCTCTTATTTATACTCCTTATCTTTTATAAGCAATATACCTTTAAAGAACTTATAAATGGTTTTACCTACTATAATAGGGGATAAATAAATACTAGTTATAAACTTTTCTTAAGATAGTAGAGCTATTGTATTATTAAAGAACTTCAAATCGACCTACGCAGCCTTAAGAGATATAGAGTAATAAAAACTCCTTTTAGCTTACGCGAATGCTATTAATAACCTTTTAACCTAAGTGGCCCTTAGAATTCTTTAATTTAACAACTTCCTAATTAAAGAATTAAGACTAAAGGGAATCTTTAAAGAGGAATTCTTAGCTAACGCAGATTAATATATAACTTTGACTAACACTTTTAAAATAAACTAAGATAAAAGAGAAGAATTTATTTAACAATTAGATAATTTAGCTATTAATAAGAGAGGACTCCTATTTTATTTACGCTTCTTAATAAATATTGATTCTAATAATAGAAGATAAGTATTATTAAAAATTCTTAAGGAAAATACTCCTACTGCTAGAGCTATTTAGATTCTTAATTTCTTTATTATTTAGGAAAGAGTAGTAAAATTCTAAGGCAATCGAATTTGCAATTGCAAATTTATAGGCCTATCTAATACAGTACTTATAGCAGCTAATAGGGCTATAAAAAGATTAAATTAAGCTACAAATATTACCCTATTTAATAGTATTATTATTAATATACTAAGGCTCTGCGCCTTTGCTTATAGTTTACTTATTTTAAAAGAGAACTAGACTCTTATAATAGGGTTTGGACGAGATTTCTTTAATAATAAAGAAGGGAATTGGTTATTTATAGTTAAGCCTACTTTGAAATTCGCTTCTTAACTTAAAGATATAATAAGTGCTAAACTATATAATTTGACTTGCGGTCTTAGACTAAGAGTTAGAAACGAGAATTTTAAAACTAGACCTAATTTGCCTCTTATTAAAATGATTTTAAAAACTGCTGCTAAATAAACTACTTAAACGCTTAGCGCAGCCTCTTTAGAATTTTCGGAATCTTTAAGGGACTCTCCTTTAATTAAACGACCTATTTTAACTTAACCTTTAAAAAGGATAGATCGTTTAATAGCCACTTTAGCTAATTTGCAATTTAAAACTAAAGGATTGCGCGCTCGCTTAAACTCTTTCTTTAATAACTTAAAGGAGCTAGTTCTTAACTTCTTTATATTTATATGCAACTATTTTAAAAATAATAATATAAAGGAAGACCCTATTCCTACTGCTTTAAAGATAATTAAAAGAGCTATTAAATAGATTTAATAGTTTATCTTAAATAAGTTCGCCCTTATAGATATTATTCAATTCTTTAATAATTATAGAAGTTAAGAATCTAGTCTTTTAAATACTAAGTAAGACTATTTTATCTTATAAGAAAGAGAATATAAAGAGGAATCTATTAATTAGGATATTTGTAATTATAGCAATATGCTTTAATCGGTTATTCTTAACCTTAAGCTTAGAGAATGATATAATATTTAAGTGTCCTTTGCAATAAAAACTCGCTTTTAATAGTATCTTCTTAGCGTAGGAATCGAAAGGAGAAGACTTTACGACCTTTATATTCGCTCTCTTTCGATTTACTATAATCTTAATTATAAAGGATTTAATATTAACGAAACTATTAAATACTTTAAACTTCTTTATATAGTAGAAGATATTGATCTTTTTCTAATCTACTTTGATAATTAATTCTTTATCTCTTTAAGGATATGTAAATCTAACCTATTAATAATAGAAGTATCTTTAAGTGCTATAAAATTCAGGGCTAATCCCGAAGCCTTAAAAGTATTAAAGCCAATTAAATGGAATAATTCCTTCTTATTAATATTATTAAGTAATAAATAGCAGAAGGAAATAGAAGAAGAAGGGTTAATTATAATACTTAAACCCTTTGGATACCGCTTCCTAACCGACAATTTTACTACTAATAATAGTACTTTTATAAGTATATTCCTCTCTATTATAAGATAAGAAGTAGAGATATATCTTTATTACTTCTATCCTATAAATAGCGCGACCTCTATACCTTTTTATTTTCTTTATAATATGATATTTAATCTTATTTAATAAGTCCTTTAAATGTACTATAGACTCTACTTCTTAGCTATAATAGTGAGAAGTAGAGGAACCTATTAGCTTATAGCCTACCTTAAACCTCTTTAATTAATTAGCCTTAGTCTTTATAGTCAAGTCGTTTCGATAAAGAGAGATATAAGTACTACTAATAAAGAAAATCCGATTTTTACTCGCGGTCCTAGCCTGCGAGTCAATTTTATTAGAAAGTAAGTCTTAGATTATCAGATCCTATTAATCGGATAAAGGCCAGCTTTTAAAAGTCTTAATAGGTAAGTCGGCTCTTAATCGAATATAAAACTCACTCTATTTGTAAAGAAGATAAGTTGATAGACTTCTTAAGCATTCGGTTTAAAATCTCAACTAGCTTAAATAACTGTAAAATTAAAGTAAAAGGAGATCTTGCGACCTATTACTAATAATAGCAATCTAATTATAGTAATAATAAAATAGGGATACCTTCTTAAAATGCTTTCGGATAATTCTTATAAGATTAGTGGTTTTATAGCCTTTTGCAATAACTATACGGCCATCTATAATAAGAATACCTTAGAAAATAAGACTTAAATCTTTAATTTTATCTTTTCAATCTTTACTTTAAAGTAACCTCTATTACTTTAATAGATTAATGCAAGTAGAACCACTATACCTTTTAAGGTAGCTTTTCATCTTAAGAACTATAGTAGCCTCTTTAAAGCTATTATTAATTAACGCTTTTAAACGGATCTATTAATTATAATCGAAGTATAGGAGTTGTTTCTTCTTAATAAAGACAAATTGAAAATCCACCTTATAGAATATAATCAGAAGCTCTTTAACGCCCTTATTAAGGCTTAGACAAATATTATAAACATTAAGTCGCTTCTTTATAGACTTAAGTCTTAGGAATAATATAATAAAGTAAATACTATTTAAGAGCCTAATGCACTAATTGATAAAGGCATTATTATAAGAAAATTCGGAAAAGAGATAAACTAATATAAAACTGAGGGGAGACAATACAAGAATAGGCCTAAGGGAAGACCTAAAAACAAGAGGAGGAAGTACCACAAGCGGGCTCTCCTAGACAAGATGTTAGGAACAAGTCCCAAGTATGGGGTATATTCAGTACTATGGCGACACGCGCTGTCTCTATATACAGAAGGTGGCCCTTTTATCCTCCTACCGGCCTGCGCCGATCATGTGATATATGTCACGAGACCTATCCATCTCAGGTCTCCACACTAAGACGCTAGTATAGTATTAGATCCTAATTTGGGAATTAATCTCCTATTTTTACCCTTAAGCTTAAAAACGCCAAGACTGACTCGCGAGCCCGGCCTGCGAGTAAGGTTAGACTCAGCTGGCTTAAGCCTATAAGATAGTTCGAATAAACCTTAGTTACCAAACCTAAAGGTATAAATAGAGGTTCCTTTAATAGAGGCACTTGAATTAGAGAAATCGCTAAGAGGTAAGAATTAATATAAGAGAAGAAGATTCTAAAGTAATAATAGAACCGACAATTGAGTTGAATAATCTGAAGAATCTAGCCTATTACCCTTAGAGAAGACTATTTAAAGGACTTACAAATTCGAATTGAATCTTTTTTAAGATTATCTACTTTCTATATACTAGCACCTCTTTATTCTCTATTTATTATTCTATTTTATATATATTCTTTACTCTACTTTATTCTTTATATAATCTATCCTTTAATTATTTCCTTTATATGCAACTTTCTAACGCTTACCTTTGAAATATTATCCTTACCTTTGAAGAATTATTATTCACCAATTATAGGTCTTTATATATATTACACCCTACTTTTATTCCTACTTCTAAGCTTATTATACCCACTTTTCCTTTGTATACTAGCGCGATTTCAAACTCTACAAATAAGCCTCTCCCTGCACTACGATTTTACTTTTTTTACTTTTTCTATAACCCTACTAGACCTATAATACCAGCACTACTACTATTATCTTTTATTATCAATCTTTTCTAGTATAAGCCTCTTATATTATTAATCTTTCTTAAATAATCATCTCTTCATTTAGAACTACCCTTCCTTATTAAAAAAATTTATTATAGCACTACTGAGCTTAAGTAAGAAAGCCATACCTAAGAAGAATATATCAGTTGTAGCTTCAGGTAGCAAACCCTTAAATACCGCTAATAACAAACTAATATTAAAGGGTAACTTTTCATAAGATGGAAAAGCTCTAAGATCATTAGAAGATGTAATAAGCACTTATAGAACGTTAGGTAAAATAGAATAGTAAGTATTCCTAAACTTATTTATAGAAGTATTAAACTATAGAATTTCTACTATAGAAGAAGGATTTTTAGGCTTTAATGATTTTCTTAAGAATAAGCTTAAGATAAAAGGGATCGATTATGAAAAATTTCTATAAGAATATTAAAGGTATACTAATTCAATGGATTTGTTTCGGAAAAATCAAGATAAGAAGAATAAGTATATAAAAAGATTATTACAATTTATAAGTAGCACCTATAGTATACTTTTCCAGACCTACTTTATAACTGATATTACTACTAATAACGCCCTATAAGGGCTTAGCAAAATCTTTAAGATATACTAACCTATAGCAAAGGCTATACAAGTGTTAAATCATTTCACTATTTAAGAAGGTATGAAAAAGCTATAGGGAAATAGCATTAGAGGTAGAAAATTTATTAGGTTCTCAAGTACTATTATATACTCCACTATTTAAATTATAAAAGATAAACCCTTATAGTATGATAATTTTACACTTCTTGACCAAACTATTCTAGATATACTTAGCCTTTAATAGTTGCAATATAGTCTACTTATTATAAAAGAAAAGATGACTTATCTTACTAAGTATACTATAAATTACTTTGATAATAAGTTAGAGAGATAGGAGTTTATTATCCCTATTACCTTAAAAATGCTACTACCCTTAGTAGGAATAACTAATAAGGAGAATTTGACTTATAGGCCTGGCCTATAAGTGGAATCAGCATATAAGGAGGATATCCCTAAACTAGAGGTACTTATAATACTAGGAACTCAAGCAGCTGACCTACTTGACTACTAATCCTCTAACTCAGACGAATTTGAGTTACTATCCTTAGAAATACCTTAAATACTAATAGTAAAGAAAATAACTTGCGGGCCTAGCCTACGGGTTAATATATATAATATTATAGACTTAGAAGATGATTTATCTAATAAAGAAATGGGCACTATTACTAATATGCTAGAAATTTTTAATAATATTAAGAAGGATACTGCTGATATTATATAATCTTTCCCTAATGATTTGCAAAAATTTATTCTCAAATTCTATAAGTTAATAATAAAGTGTTTAAGAAAAGAAGGTTAGGGAGAAGTCTTATTAGTATAGGAAGGGACGATAAGAGCTATTAAGCAGATTATAAAACTGCTATAAGACGAATTTTCTATAGATAATATTATATAATTCTTTATTAAGTATAAGAAATTGAAGGGTGACTTCTATATTCTTAAGGAGAAATCTAAAGTTAATATAAATATCATTTCTATAGAATGTTATTAGGTCCCCTTTAATATAAAGATAATACTATAGTATAGCGATAGTTTTAAGATAGTAGTAATACTAGAAATAAAGATAAGACTTGCAAAGTTTATAATAAGAATATTTAAGGACTTCAATTTTAAAAAGTTTTACGCCTTTTATAAATACTAATATGCGCAGTACTATAGATTGGTAATAATAGGCCTTACTAATGAAGATATATCATCTAATATTTATAAATTTTATACCGCTAATAACCTGACCTTGTTTTTATTATATCTAGGAAATTATGCAATTGTAGCTACTAGCAATAGAATAGCAAACTAAGTCAAAAAGGATATATTATTAAGCTTCTTTAAGTTTAGAGTAGTACCTAAAGCCTTTAAATTATTCTATAATATTATATAGACCCTTGCTTAATATAATGCTATACTAACTATTAATAACTTTATATCATTTTATAGCAAAGGCTTTTTAAATATGCCTAAGTTGTTTAGCTGCGCCTTTTTAAGCGCTATATATATATATAGTTATAGTAATTATAAAAAGAATTCATTTTTAATATTAGTATAAGAAGAACTAGAAATGTACTAATACTACTTCTAGACCTTAGATAAAAAGCCAAACCCCCCCTTTGCCTTCCTTTATAATATGACTTATAGCTTAATATAGCAGACCTTAAGAATGCACTATAGTCTATATCTTAGTGCTCTATTAACTTATTATAATTCTTTATATAAACTAGTAGCGTATCTTAAGCCTATATAGTTTATAGGCATTGACTACTATTTGCAAATTGTTTCTACTAAGATTAATGCTAATATAAGATTCGTAAGATTGACTCCTAGGCCTAGCTTATAAGTCAATTCTCCTAATAGTAGAACTATTAACTATTATATGATTCCTACTTGCTAAACAATCGACTAAGGAATTTGCTATATAAGAAAAGTCTTATAAGTCATTTATACTTATATCCTATTATCTTAAAAACTCTTAATAGATCTTACTAAATCTAGTATAGAGCGCAGCTTAATAGAAAGAATTAAATACTAAAGATAGAACAATTCTAAAGGAATATATCTCTAATAAGACTATTCCATTCTCTATATTTATAAGACAAGGCACTTTTATTAACCTGGATTCCGATAGAAAGCCTAGGAAGGGTGGTTTTCTTATTATTAATAATAATTATACAGAAGTTGTTAGCAATAATACGCTTGAGAATAGAGCTGATTTAAAAGATTTCCTTATCGACTCTATTAATATAAAGAAGCCTTAATTATTAAAATAGGGCGTAGTAAGAGAATCTTTTACAAAGTTTTATATAACCCTTAGTATAACGAAAGGTAGTCTATTATCAAAGGCCCTTATAAGTAGAAGATTATAGAATAATCTATTAGTAGTAATAACTATAAAGGATTTGTTTGCAAAAGATATATCTTAGCTAATAGCATATCTGAAGAAGTATAAATAAGAACTTTTTAAAGATTTTACCAATACCTAGAAGCTAGTTTAACAACTAAAGCTATAGTTATATAGCGATAAGTCTTAGATAAAGACTAAAGATACAAATGATAATATTAAAGCTAATAACCTAATTAATAAGACGATACTTCTTAAGAAGTATAGCACTAAGAAGCCTTATATAAAAACCCTTGATACGACTCCTAGGCCTAGCTTATAACTTAATCTAGCAAAGGGAAAGGCTAAGGAAGTGGAGTCTGTAGAATCTCCTACCTTCCCTTCCTTTATTACTAATAATTCCCTTAAGGATAATAATAATAATAATAATAATAATACTACTATATAAGTCTCTCTCCTTATTAGTAGAAGCCGCTAGAGTATACTAGCATTTGCTTAAACTACTAAAGCTCTTACTATACTAAGACCTATTTCGTCAGATACTAATAGCGATACTATAAGAAGAAGTAGTTATTTAGCAAAGAGAGTATTATTTAATAATAGTTCTCCCTATCCTTTAAAGAGAACTAAGGAAAACTAACGCCTAGGTTGGTTCTATTTTAATTATTTTTACAATTCTATAGCTTATTTATTTGTTTTGCTAGTTTCTTTTTCTAACTCCTGGGCCCGGCCTATAGGTGAAAAGCGCATAT
>JAENRP010000312.1:26223-51915 GCA_024741835.1 Diplocarpon mali
TCTTTTACCTTTAATAATAATATAGCCTTAGTTTAAGCCTTTTAATATATTAGTTTTCTTACACTTAGGGTTTGCTAGTGATTGATATGCTATTGCCTTAACTTATATTATTTTATATTCTTTACTAATAGTAGTAAGAGCTATTACTTTTATTATTTAAGATATATATAAAGACCTAAGATAGATAGGTCTTATAATATATATTATATAATTAGCATAGGATAGTAGGAGGATAAAAGGGCCATTTTCTATATATAGAGATAGCGCATATCGCTATAGTATTAAATATACCCAATACTTAGGACTTATTCTTAATATCTTGTCTAAGAGAGCCCGCTTGTGGTGCTTCCTCCTTTTGTTTTTAGGTCTTCCCTTAGGCCTATTCTTGTGTTGTCTCCCCTCAGTTTTATAGTAACTCGATCTCGATTCTCCTATTATAAACTACCTTAAGCAACTTGTATATAGCGCCTAGATCTTATTAATCTAGTTTTTAAAGGAAGCTGAAAAACGACCTTCAAATATAAGATTAGCTTGTTTTTTCGACCCCTTAACTACTCTATTTTACAAACGGAAATTCACCTTTAACTTAAAAAAAAGAGATATATTTACTATATCCTCGCTTTGCTAGCATAGGCTACTGCCTAAAGTAGTATAATAACTTTTCTCTTTTTAACTTTCTCCCTCTTTTATAAACACTTTATACTACTCGTTTTTATCGACTTATACTTATCGACAACTCTCCTTATACTCTTTAAAGCTCCTCCCTCCTTCCTTTAAAACCCTTAAATATAACTCGACTCCTTAAAGACCCCTCTTTGCAAATAAGTCGTCGACCTTCTTTATACTCCTTATTGACCTATACTTATCGACTCTTCCTTATACTCTTCGAAGCTCCTTACTCCTTCCTTCTTATACTTAGGTACGAAACTAGAGGACTTATACCTATATATATATATAAAGACTTAGTCAGCCTTAGTAGGTTATACTATACCGTTTAAGACTAAGTCAACTTTAGTAGAATAATAAGCTTTAGACCCTACTTCCCTGGATTTGCACTATACCTCTCCTTATATAACCTTATTACAACTCCTAATTAGTAAAGAGATATGATCTTAAAGTAAAACCTTCTCTCTTAAGATCTATAAACCTATAATACCTTAATATATACTCTATTAGAAGGCTTTAAGAATATATATAGCTCTACTTATACTGATCTTCCTCCTTTTGAATAGGTTACTATTTAGCATTAGGTCCCTTTAGACTAAACTAGATAATATAAAAAGAGTTAGTACTTATAACCTCTAATCTTATACCACTTAAGAGAAGTGAAAGGTTAACTGCACCTTTACCACTAGGCCTTACTACTACTAGTTCTATAAGCCTTACTGCCAACCCTAGTCCTAGAGATATTCCCTCTCTTAAGCCTACTTAAGAAGTTACTTCCTTTAGTATAGATTCTACTTTTAAGCCTAGTTTATAAGTAGATTCTTAAAATACTCCCTTTTTATCAATTGAAGTTAAGGAAGAAGATATACTCTCTTTAATAACGTCTACCTTTACTATATTAGCCCTTCTCTTTTCAACTACTTAGCAGGCCAAAATCGCAAACCTTATTAGTACTACTATAGCTGCCGCTCTTTAAAATAATACTACTGCCCCTTCTTCCTTAAGTGCTAGCCCTTAGAATACTCGGTCCCTTACCGCTAACTTACTACCTCCCTTAGACTACTACCTCTTAATTATCCGACCTTTAATCCTAGTTATTAACCCTTATTAGATTAAGTACCTTTAAACTTATTTTAGCGACTATTAAGGCGAAATCACTTATAACGCTTAAAAGATAGCTATAAAGGTATTTATTTAAAAGTACTTAAGCAACTTCACTTTAAAAGAGGACTAGATTACTACTTACTTTAAGTATATAATAAGTAAAGCTTAGAACTTAATCTTATAATATATAGATCTTATCTTTGCTAATAAGTTTATATATACTACTAATATTCTTAAGGTCTTAAATTAAAGGTTCTTTAATTATAATTATATTTAGTCTATTAAGCTTAAAATATAGTAGGCTAACTATAGATTTAATATCATATAATAAGTTCCGATTTAAGTTTATTACCTTTACTATAGCTAGTAAGATCGATCAATCTTACTAATTCGATAACGTTTATAAAAAGGTCTCCTTAGCCTTAAAGAACGACCTTTAAGTAAAGAAGTATAAAATAAATAATAATTATACTACTTTAAATAAGTTCTTAGCTATTGCAGATCGCAAGGCCTATAATATTAAGTAAGAAGAAGCCTATAACGCTTAATAAGTCGCCTCTACTATCGCGTTCTCCCTTTTAAAGGACTGCGTCCTTAGTATATTAAAAAAGGAGTTATAGAGACTTATAGCTATAGCTACCTCCTTAGCTCTTTGCACTTATTCCCTTTTGCTAGCAGCCTATTAAGAAAGGTCTATTAGCCTAAAGCCGTCGTCTAGTCTCTGCTATAACTGCAGAGCCCTTAATTATTATATAATAGATTGTCCTAAGTTAAAAAAGCAAGGCGAGTTTATAATAGCTAAAGTTAAGATAGAAAACAACTTACTATTAGGAAACTACTAAGCTATAGTAAAGACTCTTATTATAGTATAGGTTATAATTTATAAAAAGACTTAGATTTTAATTCCCGCCTATTAATAGGCGGCCGCTAGTTCTTAATTCTTATAGAACTAGCTTAAAGTAGATCATTTATTAAAATAGTTGCCTATATTAATAATAGAGCTAATATTTTCAATATTATTAAGATATCTTTAATATATTAGCTTTCTTAAAGACTTAAAGTGAAGTTTATTAAATTGCCTAAACCAATTACTCCTATTAGCTATAATAGCCTTAAGAGAGAAACTATTTAATTTGCTGTTTTACTTACCCTTATAATCGATAGGCGATAAATAACCTTCCCTTTCCTAATTATAAGCTTAAGAGCAACCGACGTTTTAATCGATAGGAAATTCCTAAAGTACTATAACTTTAAATAGTCCTATAGAAAAGGGAAAAATAGTATATCTTAGCCTAAGGATATGCCTATTATTTCCTACTTTAATTAATATATACTAATCGATCTCTTGCAGCTAATAAAACCCTTAATAGCTTAGTAAGATATCGATCGTTAAGCAGCTATAATAGACGCTAAGGACGAAGACCTTAGAATGGCTTAAGCTTAGCTCTTAGTATTAGCAAGCAATAACGCTTTAAATTCTACTCTTAGGCCTAGCTTATAAGTGAAAACTGCAAACTCAAATTCTACTCTTAGGCCTGGCCTGCGAGTGGCCTTTTATAAACCTAGGGATAGCAGTTTCTTTAAACACTTAAAAAGAGATTTGAACTATATAAAGAAGGCCTTATTAAAAGTACTAGACCCTTTACTTCCTCTTTTAATAAAGAGAAATGCTCCTTTAAAGATAGCTTATTAGATTAGCCTAATCTTAGCCTTAGCAATCGGCGCCCTCTACTACTGCTTTATAACTAAGGTAAGATAAGCTATATAAACTTAAGAACTGGCGCTTAAAGAGTTTATATTTATAAGCTCTATTTATAATCTAGACCGAGAAATCAATCGCCGAGAAATCAATCGCCAAGAAATCAATTACTAAGAAATCAATCGCTGAGAATTCAATTGCCGAGAATCGGTTGGGCAAGCTGAAATTAGCTCCCTTGGCCTTAGTTCGGCGCTGCAAGCTAAGTATAAGAGCAATAATAAGCTAATAGACCAGAAGCTCCTGCCTTAGTATATTAAATTTAAAAACGTTTTCAATCGCTAGGCCTTTGATTAGCTGCTAGAACCTAGGCTAAAGGTAGATTATAAAATCGAGCTAATAGGCGAGAATAATTTGATAATCGAACCCTTTTGCCGCCTTATTAATAAATAGCTCTCAAAGGTTAAGAGCTATATTCTTAAAAACCTATATAAAGGATTTATTAAAGCTTTAAGTTCCCCTTAGGCAGCCCTAATCCTCTTTATTAAAAAAGCTAATAGCTCCTTACGTCTATATATTGATTATTGGAAATTGAACGCCTTAATAAAGAAAGACCCCTACTTAATTCCACTTATTAATAAGATAATAGTATATATATTAAAAGCTTATGTTTTTATAAAAATCGATATATAATAAGCCTTTTACTATATTTGCATATTAGCTAATACTAAAGACCTAACTACCTTTCGCATGCGTTATAAGACCTATAAATATAAGGTTTTGCCATTCGGGCTGATAAATAGGCCTGCTACCTTTTAAAGGTTTATTAATAATATTCTCTTTAACTACCTTAATAATTTCTGCTCTACCTATTTAAATGATATTCTAATCTACTTAGAAAACTCCCTTAACTATAAGATTTATATTAAGAAAATCTTAGGAATTCTCTAATGCTATAGCCTTTAAGCAGATATTAAGAAAAGCGAGTTTAAGGTTATTAAGACTAAGTTCCTAAGGTTTATTATCAAAGTTTATAAAATTAAGGTAAACTTAGATAAGGTCTTAGTTATTTAAGAGTGGAAATACGCTAAGAATGTATATAGTATATAGAGCTTCCTAGGGTTTTATAACTTCTACTAAAGGTTCATTTAAGGCTATAGTTATATCTGCCGACCTTTAATAGCTTTTATAGGAAATATTCCTTTTAATTTTAATAACACTTATAAGGAAGCTTAGGAAGCTTTGCGCTTAAGCTTTTAAACGATTTCGATTTTATACTACTATTACCTTTAGAAGTAGATAAGGCTTGAGACCGATGCCTCTAACGGCATAGTTGCCGGCGTACTCTCTTAACTCTAAGAAGATAATAACTACTACCTAATCGGGTACTTCTTAAAGACTATAAATGATGCTAAGCTAAATTACCCTATTTATAATAAGGAGCTCCTAGCGATTTTTAGATCGTTTTATTAGTATAAGGCAGAGCTACTTAAGGCCTAGAAAATAGTATATATATATATAGATCATAAAGCCCTTAAGTACTTTATAATAACTAAGGACTTAATAGCCTAGTAGGCTTACTAGGCAGAGTTCTTTGCTAACTTCAACTTCCTTATTATATACCGAATAGGTATAATAAATATATTAGCTAATATACTCTTATATTAAGACTAGGAGCTAACCCCTCTTAAGGCTAGGAAACGAGCTTTATGCCACTAGCAGCTCTTACCTAACGATAAGCTTTCTATAGAAGTACTCGCTACTAAAGGCGATTCCACTCTTAGGCCTGGCCTACGAGTAACTTTAGCGTAGATCAATTCCACTCTTAGGCCCGGCCTATAAGTAACTTTAGCGCAGATCAATTCCACTCCTAGGCCTGGCCTACGAGTAATAATTATACCAATCGTACTAATAGAGGTACCTGCCGACCTAACGTCTAAGGTCGAGTATAATATAGCGAACTACTATATTATCAATAAGGTTATTTAAGCTAATAAGACCTCCCTTAAGCTATAAAAGTTCCGAGACGAGGCGCAGAGCCATAGCCTTAACTATAAACTCAGCTAAGGCAAACTCTTCTTCTAAGGTAGACTCATTATACTATCCTAACCTCCCGAACTGCGAATAGCCCTAATTCGTTATATGCATAAGCAACCTTGTATCGCATACGCTAGAATCGGGAAAACAAGGCTTCTAATAGAAAGAAAATACTATTAGAAAAGCCTTAGCAGCGATATTAGCACTTATATCTAAAACTATTATTATTCGAAAATGAAAGCTTATTATAATAAAACCCTAGGTTTCTTATAACCTTTGCCAATTCCCAAATAAGCTTACTAACACTTGATAATAGATTTTATAAAGCTTCCGCTTAACAAACTCAGTTATAATTTTACTTTTATAATTATCGATAGGTTGTTAAAGAAGGCAATTTCGGTTCTATACTATAATTCGGTCGATGCAAAAGGCCTTGCAAAGTTGTTTTTAATTTATTAGATATACTATTTTAATATGCCTAATTCGATTCTATTAGATAGAGGCGCTTAATTCGTCTCTTCCTTTTAGAAAGAGCTCTATTAAATACTAGGTATAAACGTTAAGCTAACTATAGCTTATAACCTTAATATCGATAGCTAAACTAAGATTATAAACTAGTACTTAAAATAACGCCTTAAACTTTTCTACTTATACTATTAAGACAATTGGAGTCGTCTCTTGCCTTTGATAGATATTATTGAACTTAAGTAAGTCGGCGCAGTAGGTAACGGAAACTTCTAGAGGTTAATGGTCGATATATTAGTAAGAGTTAAGGAAGGAAGGTTACCCCTTTCTTCCTTATATCTATATATGTATTAATATCCTACTGACTAAGCAGTAGGGTCATATGATAATACATTAGAGTAATAGCTATATTACCTATCTTAATACCCCTACTTAGACCTTACTCCGATTGACCTATAGTCGGGAAAATAATAACTATCCTTTTGCGCTAATCTAACTCTTAAGTATCTCTTTAAATTAAAAACAATTAATTAATAATAACCTTTATTAAAATTACTAAATTCCACTCCTAAGGCAGGACCAAGAGTTAATTTTCCTAAAAGCGTTCCTTTATAAGATTATATAACTTAACTCGCGGTCTAGGCCTAAGAGTCGATTTAAAAACTTTCCTTTATAAGACTACGTAACCTAACTCATAGAGTAGGCCTAGGAGTCGTCCTTAAGCCTATTAAGCCCCTACTATCTTTTGCAACCCTAGTATATCTTTAAATACTTCGAACTTTGCAACTATCTTTAATAGCTTTATAAATCCATCTGCTACTATTCGATTGGTTAGAATATAGGTAATTAATAACTTATTTTTTATAATAAGGTTGTAGATAAAGTAGTAGGCAATATCGATATATTTCGATCGCTTATATAAATATAGATTCTTTATAAGTGCAATCGCCTTTATATTATTTACTTAAAGATTAATATAGTTCTTATCTTATCTAATATACTTAGCGAAACCTATATCTTTTAAAACTTAAGCAATCTATAATCTTTACTTATAATTTAATAATATTAATATATATTCGGCCTTAGTACTTGCGATAGCTATTGATTTCTACTTTCTACTTCCTTATAATATAGGTCTACTATATAGTACTGCTACGCTCTTAGATATACTTTTCCAACCTTTTATATTTGCCTAGTTGGAATTAATATATACCTTAAGCTTTGCGCTTATATATTTTATTAGTTCGTATCTTACCTTTTATATAATTATCAATCGAAGGTACCTTTTAAGTCGCTTGATTGCATTCTTATATTAAATCGTCAGATCCTTTAGGTTCTGACTAAGTTGCCTAATAATAAAGGTAATATCTAGTCTTATATATACTATAGTATATATAATTGCTTTAATATCTTATTAGTACTTTTTTAAATCTCCTCTTTACTTATTTTTATTAATAGGCTTTAACTTATTATACTTTCCTTCGATTAGAGTACGCTTTGGCTTAAAGTTGAAAGTATAAGTAGAAAGTCCTATTCGGTCTAGGATCTTCTTAATATACTACTCTTAATCTAACTAAAGTTCTTAAGTAGAGCGGTTCCTTATAACGCAGATGCTAAGAATCTTATAAATTCCCCTTAGATCCTTAGTATTAAAACGTTTCCGAATAGTTATAAAAAACCAATTTAATTAAGTAGTTGTTTTCGCAGCTATAGTAATATTATTAATATATAGTAGCAACTTGATTCTATACTTAATATAGGTAAATAGATAAAGGTTAGCTAGGCTTTAAACAAATCCTATTTCTATTAAAGTAAAGCTATATAAGAGGTTCTAATTATAAGCTGATTGCTTAAGCCTATAGATACTGCGGAATATATAAAGAGAGTGGCTAGTGTATATAAGAATACCGTTAGGTTAAGAAAGAAAAATCCATTCCTTTATAGTTGCTTTGGTAAATGCATTTTTAATATTATACTATTTGTATTTAAGGTCCTTAGCAGCTACTATTACTATAAATATGCAAAGGGTATCTATGCGAACTATCGGCGCGAATATATTAAAGTAGTCTTCTCTATACTATTAGGAGAAGCCCCTAGCTATAAGCCTTGCTTTATAACGTTTTAAGGTCCTATCTGCATATATTTTAATTATAAAGACCTACTTTATTAATACTAGGTTTACGTCCTTTAGCGTCGGTTCTTCTATTTATATACTATTTGCAGTAAGAGAGCTTATCTCCTCTTAGATTGCCTTATTCTATACTGCTCTATTCTTTAGATTATTAATAGCTTTATATTATGCAGAAAATAGGCTAAATATGCTAATACGCGCCCTAAGGTATAGATTCACATTTTGGCCAAGCGGTATTATATATAACAGTTATAAGCCCTATAAGTGCAGTAATAAATCTTTTTGCATTCCTCTTGCGCAAGGTTTAGCCGACTTTTCTTGCTTTAAAGTTCTGCTAATAAACCACTTTTTAAAGAATTCGGCAATAATCATACTCGGTTTCAATTGCATTAATAGAAGTTTCGATAGATTTAAGTAAAACGACCTCTAATATATGGCCGAAGAAAAATGCATTCCGGCCTTCCGACTACCTATTTCCTACTAGCTTAGCGGTCTATACGCCATATCTATGCTACTATAGACTAGGCTAGTACTTAGGCTATCGGAAAAACTGTTCTTCCAGCGACTTAAGGGGTATATTATATAGAAAATAGGCTAAATATGCTAGTACGCGCCTTAAGGTATAGATTCACATTTTGGCCGAGCGGTATTATATATAATAGTTATAAGTCCTATAAGCGTAATAATAAATCTTTTCGCATTCCTCTTACGCAAGGTTTAGCCGACTCTTCTCGCTTTAAAGTTCTACTAGTAAACTACTTTTCAAATTCTTAGCAATGATTATACTCGGTTTCGACTATATTAATAAAAGTTTCGATAGATTTGAGTAAAACGACCTCTAACGTATAGCTAAAGAAAAATGCATTCCGGCCCTTCCGACTACCTATTCCCTACTAGCTTAGCAGTCTATGCGCCATATCTACGCTACTATAGACTAGGCTAGTACTTAGGCCGCTGGAAAAACTATTCTTCCAGCGACCTAGGGGGTATATTATATAGAAAATAGGCTAAATATACTAGTACGCGCCCTAAGGTATGGATTCACATTTTGGCCGAGCGGTATTATATACGACACTTTATTATACGTCTTTAGAAGAGAGATTCTCATTATCCCCCTAGCGGCTAGGAACGTATTATCTTTATTAAAGCTCTATTGAAGTTCGAGCTTATAGATCCTATATACTATTATAGCCTAAATACGCTTAGACTTGCGTTCGCCTAAGGTATCTTCTAGTTCTAGGTCTCTATTCCTCTTTAAAGGCGTAAGTTTGGCTATAGGTTTTATAGGCTTATTATCTAAGGAACTACTTTCTAATAGTAGAGGCTTATTGTTACTTATACCTATTTTAAGAATATCCTTTACTATAAGTACTTTAATTAAAGGGATGATAATATTAAAGTTGTTTTATACTTTAAGCAGTTCGCGGATAATAGGAATAGTCTATTCGGCCTTTAGGCGATTAATAGGTCGTCGATCAGCAGGTGCACTTAATATACTTAAGCTAAGAGAAAAGGGTTATTAGTTTAACTTAATAGTATTACTATTAAGTAGTATACCTTGCGAATCTTTAAATATATAAAGCTTTAAGGATAGCTTCCCTTTATTTTAAGATTTATTAAACTCAACTATTAAAGATATGATTACTTGCCTTAGATTTAGCGCATATACTATCTATTGCTTTATTATCTATTTAATATACTTAATAAATATATACTCTTTACCTTAGTCTATTAGCTTCTTACTCTTTATATCTATAGGCTAGGACTTCGGGCTAATATAAGAGTAGCAGACGCTTTTAAAGATATAGATATAGTCTAAGCTTAGTTTCTATTTGAAATATGCCTTATATAGTAATATTTAAATGCTATTAACTATTAGTCTACTACTTATTCTATTTCGTAGGTATATATCTGCTTTAACCGCAAGGTCTTAGAATTCTAGTAGTAGGTCAGCATCTTGCAATAGAGTATAATAGTCAGTTTCTACTTGCTAAATGCTTCGCTTAGTAATGCCATTCTAATAGGAACCTTTATATATTATAATTAATTTGTAATAAATTCCTTATTTTACCTATTTATTAAGCTTTACCTTAATCTTTAATATATTATTAGACCTAATAGCTATTAGCTTTAATTAGGTCTAGCATTCCTTTATTACTTTTTAAGTTTCTAGCTTTTTTATAAGCTTAGATTTGGTCTTAATATAAATAGTCTATATCTATTAAGTAGATTTATTTACTATTTAAGAAAACTAATTATTTCCTTTAATTAAGGTTATAAATAGTCTGATAGTATTAATAGATATTAGCGCTAGTATCGAATCTTTTTATAGATTAAGCTTAATTTGCGTTCGATTTCGAAGTTTTATTAGCTTGCAAATTTAATATATTAAGCGATCCTTTAATACTTAGATCTTCTATTTTAGGATTAAGACCTTATATAGGCCCTTTAATTTCTCTAGCCTTAAATGCGCAAATCTTTTATATATTAGCTAATACTTTAATAAGCTTTCGACTTCTAATAGCTTTAATAGCTTATTATTAATTGATACTTTATTATTAGCAGTTAAAAAGGACTAATAATAGCAGTTTAAGGTTTTGCCGTTTTCCAATTATAAGCCTAGCTTAAGAGTCGTTTTTAATAAAACTACAAGATCTACTTGCAGTCTTAGCTTAAGAGTCGATTTCCTAGAAATAGCAAGATCTACTTGCGATCCTAGCTTAAGAGTCATTTCTAACGAATCTGCGAAGTTCACTTGCAATCTTAGCTTAAGAGTTATTTCTGCGAATTTCACTTGCAATCTTAGCTTAAGAATTATTATTAGCAAATCTGCAGAATCCACTTATAGTCTTAGCCTAAGAGTTATTTCTATTAAATTCACTTATGATCCTAGCTTAGGAGTCATCTTTAAGAATACCTTACAATCTACCTATAGTCCTGGCTCAAGAGTCATTTTCGCGAATTTCACTCGCGATCCCGGCCCAAGAGTCGTTTCGAATAGAATTGCGTTAAAATCAAATAAATTAAATAGTTGAGGGCACTCCTCCTATTGAAAAGTCGAAATGATTAAATAGCGGGTGTTATAGAAGTATTAAATAGGGAGGAAGTCCTCTTGTCGAAAAGGGTTTTTAGGCTATAACGCAGGGAATCATACCTCCTACAAAATATAGTAAAGCAAAGAATCACACCTCTTATAGTACCAAAGGGTTATAGAGTAAGGAATCATACCTCTTGCAATACAGGTTGGCTAAATAGGGAATCATACCTCTTATTCGCCGATTGCTCGCCTCTTACTATAAGTCTCGTTCAACTTCCTACTAATAGTTGTAGCGCAAGTGCTTTCTAAAGGAAGTTAATAATCTATTATCAGTCTAGCTAAGGCTTATAACCTATTGAACTTAAGTAAGTCGGCGCAGTAGGTAACGGAAACTTCTAAAGGTTGATAGTCGATATATTAGTAAGAGTTAAGGAAGGAAGGTTACCCCTTTCTTCCCTATAGCTATATATGTATTAATATCCTACTGACTAAGCAATAGGGTCATATGATAATACATCGGAGTAATGGCTATATCACCCATCTTAATAGATATTGCCTAATTGACCTTGCCTTACAAATCCCTAAGGCAAATTTCCCCTTTCCAAGTGCTAAACGGCTATAAAGCTCGCTCCTCTTGGAATTTAATTAACCTAAAGCCTCTATAGATAGCAATCGAGAGATTAAATTGTAAAATAGCACTTTGCATAGCTACTAGAGCTTAAAAAGTAGTCTAATTCGCTCAATTATCTCTTTAAGTATAATAAGCTAAAATGAAACAGCTTGCAGATCTTTACTGCTAGCCATTTGATTAGACTATAGGAGATAATGTATTAATTAGTATTAAAAATTAGAAACTGGACCGGCTGAGCCGAAAGCTCTCTAATAAGTAGTACGGCCTAATAAAAGTACTAGAAAAGCTAAGAGAAAGCTAGAAACTATAATTGCCTAATTCGCTCTATTCGATCTACCCTATATTCTACTCCTACTTACTATGGAAATACATTCCTAACCCTTTGCTAGGCTAAGCTTAGGAACCTCCTGCCTTAATTAAAGTACTACTAGAATAAGAGGAGTAGGAGATAGAAGAAATAATTGGATCTTGTATTTAAGCTAAGAAGCTCGAATATTAGATTAAGTAGAAAGGAGCTAATAAAGACCTCGAATAGTACTTATGCTTTAATGCTATAACGGCGCTATATACTATTCGAGATTTCTATCTAAAGAACCCTTAAGCTAAAGGGCTACTAAGGGCGCTATTAAGCTGGCTTAGGTCATATAACGATAGAGTTGACGATTATAAGGACCTAGAGGATAATACGCCTATAGATATAACTGCGCGGGCGCAGTTTTTCAAAGGGGAGGGGTAGTATTACAGCTGCATTATATGCATAGTTATATTATATATCGAAGTTAGGTGCACGCTAAGGTAGCGAGGTAGCTGGATCATATGCACGCTAGTAAAGCACCTGTACTTATTCTAGAGGAGCTCTACTAGAGACTCTCTCTTCTTCATCTTTTCTTCTCTATTATATAGCGTACCTCTTGAGGTAATACAGTCAGCGTTATTCGATTCTCGCCCTTCTGTACGCTCCAGAGCAAGTCGTAACACATAGACTCTCCCTTTTCTTTCCGAAGTCTCCTTACCATATATACACTAGATAATAATACAATCAATCATCTTCCCCTACTTCTGCGAGCCTCCTGAGCGACCTAATGAAGGCCCTCCAGCCGACCGCACCACAGTTTAGTATAAGCTTCTTAAGCGCTTTAGCTCCCAGATGGCCTAATCGAAGGTGCTAAATATCTGCCGAATTGTTCTTAGCTCTTAGGAATACGCTGCTCCTTAGGGGTTTATATTGGCTTCGCAGACGCTGTTATAAAGTAGGAAAGGCTAGGCAGGTTGGTTAAGTATAGTATAGCGAGTTAGGAGCGTTATAAAAGTTAATAGGCTTATATTTAAATACTATAACGTTCGACTTACGCTTTAGTTGCTTTACAACTATATTATTGTTTACTATACCCCTTTAGAGCGTCGCGTCTAGGCCTATATACTATACCTTAGCCTTCTTTAAAAGAGGCTCTGAGATAATATTAATATTAAACCTATCTATAAGCGCTACGTTCCTAAGCTCTAAGTCTCTTCTATTAGCGAGAACCCCTTTTATCAGATGTATACCCCTTTCTCTTATTAGCAGACTCAAGCTCCCTGCCTTTATATAGTTCTAAGGATATGCGATTTTCAATAATCTAGGAACTAGAAGCTCCTTTCAATTAATAAGGTGCATCGCGGCGCAGTTATTAAGTAGGGTTATATTCAAAAGAGCGTAAAGAGCTCTAAGGGTAGAGTATATTCCTAGGGTAAAGTCTTTAAAGAGAGTTAGATTTAAGAGGGCGGCTATAATCTTAGATTTGCCGCTCCCTAAAGCTTTAGCAGATATTCTTTCTTTAAATTGATCCTTAAGAGCATATTTAATATAGGAGAGCTTAGCTTAGAGCTCTCTCCATTCTAAGGAAGCAAGGTTTTCGCGCGTTCTTTTAACCTTATTAAAGCTAGGAAGGTTTCGAAGCGTACCTTCCTTAGTGCTAATTAAGGCTTATTTTAGCCTATTATACTCCTCTAAGTTCTAGAAGTGATTTTTAACCTAAGGGCAAGGGCACTTTTTAACGCTCCCCTTAAGAGTCTTTTTCGCCTTGCCTTTACTTAATGCTCTTAGATTAGTATAATCGCCTACTCCTTTAAGCGAGGCGTATACTCTAAGGGTTGCCTTTAATAAGGAGCTTGCGAGGCTTCGCTCTATTAAGCTCGAGAACCAATTGATATAGTAGTATCGTGCATAATACCGCTCGGCCAAAATATGAATCTATACCTTAGGGCGCGTACTAGCATATTTAGCCTATTTTCTATATAATATACCCCTTAGGTCGCTGGAAGAATAGTTTTTCCAGCGGCTTAAGTATTAGCCTAGTTTGTAGTAGCGTAGATATAGCGCATAAACCGCTAAGCTAGTAGGAAATAAGTGGTCGGAAGGGCCGGAAGACCGTAGTTTCCTTTAGCTATACTTCGGACGGCTATCGGACGTCTTTTTACTTAAACCTATCGAAACTTCTATTAATATAGCTATTAAAACCGAGTATAATTATTGCCGAGAATTTGGAAAATCGGCGACTAGTAGAACTTTAAAGTAAGAGAAACATTAGCTAAACCTTGCGTAAAAGGAATGCGAAAAGAATTATTACTATGCTTATAGGGCTTATAACTATTATATATAATACCGCTTAGCCAAAATGTGAATCTACTCCTTAAGGCATATACTAGTATATTTAGCCTATTTTCTATATAATATACCCCTTAGGTTGCCAGAAGAATAGTTTTTCCAGTAGCCTAAGTACTAGCCTAGTCTGTAGTAGCGTAAATATAGCGCATAGACCGCTAAGCTAGTAGGAAATAGGTAGTTGGAAGGGCCAGAAGACTGTAGTTTCCTTTGGCTATATATTAGATAGCTATCGGACGTCTTTTTACTTAAACCTATCGAAACTTCTATTAATATAGCTATTAAAACCGAGTATAATCATTACTGAGAATTTGGAAAATTAGCGATTAGTAGAACTTTAAAGTAAGAGAAACGTCGGCTAAACCTCGCGCAAAAGGAATGCGAAAAGAATTATCGCTGCGCTTATAGGGCTTATAACTATTATATATAATACCGCTCGGCCAAAATGTGAATCCATACCTTAGGGCGCGTACTAGCATATTTAGCCTATTTTCTGCATAATAAGTGGACTATATCTTTTCTATACTCTAGACCTAGCTTATTATCTCTAATAAGCTTTGCCTAGGTCTGCTAGGACCAAGTGGGAGCCTAGTAGTAAACCGACTATAGAAACTTCGTAATCGTAAGGGAGCCTTAAACCTCTAGGATTCTATACATTCGAGCTTCTTAATAGATCTCCCTAAAGCTAGCAAGCCAGGTCTTTAGGTCTACTTTACTACTCCTTATTTCAAAGAGCTTATTATTATAGTCTTCCCAAATTGACTCTATTATACTAACCTTAAAGGGGGCTAGTTCCCTGCGCAAGTGCTTTACAATCTATTAAATTGACAGTTTCCCTACTTCCTTGCAGTTATATTATACTGCTTAAAGTAGCATAGGATGTACTATCTTAATAATTTAATGGTATAACTAAGTATAAGAGCTCCTATTCCTTTTCTACGCTTCTATTATAAGATTGTATTGCGTTATTGCCATTTTATACTCCAGCTCTACGTCTTTAGCTATTATTTTTACAAGTAGTGCTAGAGCTAGCGTTTATTAATCGGTAGCTTCCTACTATTAGTATAACTTATAGTAGCTTTGCAATATTCTCTAGTCCTATCCTTCTACTATTTTTTCAAGCTGCGGCGGTTCTATTTTTAGATCTAGCAGGTATAGAGCTTTGTTCTCGTAGAGCAAAGCTTGATTTCCCGTCTCTATAGCATATAGTTTAAGGTTATTAACCTATCTTAGCTTCTCTATATGCTTCTAAAGCCGCAGAAATTCGGCCTGAAACTCTAGCTTAGCGTACCAAATGCGCTATAACTTCCTATCCTAGAGTATAACTCCACTAGAGCTAAGCTCCTGAGCTTCTTTTTACTAGTATTCGCTTATATTAATTAAGATAGTAGGGAGTATGGGTTCTATTAGTTGGCTAAGAGCGTTAGAACGTCGAGTCTGGTCGTATAATGCGTATAGGCGAGGGAGAATAGATGAAAATAGTAGTGAAACCTCTCTAAGAAGCCTTTAAACATAGTGGATTTTTGATCGTTTGCTCTTAAGAGTCGCGAATAGTACTAATAACTATCGTGCTGTATTTAGAGGTGGATTCCTAGTAGTAGCAGAAGCTTATAAAATTCTACTCTAACTGTATATCTGAGCTCCCTTTATAGAAGTGCTCCGTGGCCACTTTAGGGGTACCTTACATAAGCCAGTCCTTAGAGGCCTCAGCGCCTGAGGCTCCTTATGGCGCAACAGTAGGCCTAAGGGAAGACCCAAAAACAAGAGGGGGAAGTACTATAATTGGGCTATCTATAACGAGGTATTAGGAATAATTCCTAAGTTAGGAGTATATTCGAGTGCTATAGTATTGTACGCCTTTCTTTAAGTATAATTGAGGTCCCCTTTATCCTCCCTTCGGCTCTTAGCCGACTATATGACCTATATTATAAGATCCTATCCATTTCTAAATCTCTATATATATTTTAAATAATAAAAGTAGCGGCCCCTACTACTATTAGCGAAGAATATAAAACAATTCAAGTTGAGGTAATAGTATATTAATTATCATTCATAAAAACCCTAAGTGCAAGGTAATATATTAAAAGGCTTAACCTAGGGCTATATTATTATTAAAGGTATAGAAAAAAAGAGTTTTTTTATTTCTTTTATATGCGCTTTTCACCTTCGGGCCAGGCCTAGGAGTTATAGAAATAAAACTAAACTAAACTAAAAAACAATTATTAGTACGCAGATTCCTATATAAGAGGCAAGTTGCCATTATTCCTAGGGTCATCTTATAAAGCTGTACCATATGCAATTAAAGGGGTTTTATATATATTTCAGATAGCTATTTGGCTAAAGGACTTCGGAAGGATATTTATAAACGGCTTATGACGGCGGAAGCAAGGCATAAGTCGATAAAGTCATTAAGATTAAGGCTACCTAATTGTATAGAATTCAAAGCTAAAGAGTAAGTATAAAGTAGGAAACCTTCCTTTTAATATACCCTCTTTGACCTAGGACTTATAGGAGTTGATCTTTATTAATAATTCATATATTATCTATTAAAGGAAAGGTATAGCTAAAAGGCGGCATATCTATTATATCAGTCGGTTTCGTCCCTATTTATACTACTATTTCTATCGTAAGTACTTTAATAGTTCTGAGTTCTTTAATAACTATAATATTATACCTCCCTTTTAAGAAGCGAGGTGCCCTTATCTTAACCTACTCTTAGAAAAAGTTGTATATAATCCTATTTTCAGCCCTATTAATAAAGGCCTTTATCTTTTTATTTGCCAGATCCCCTTTTATATAAATGGTCTCTACGGCGGTCTTAACTAATTCGTCCAGATTATCGAATATAACGATATAGAACCGCCGAAGTGCGGGATCAAGTATAGGAGCAAGAAGTAGTATAAAAGGCGTATTCTATAAGTCTAATATAAAGGAAACGAAGAAGTTAAAGAACCCTCCTTATAGGAGAGGCCTTTTGTCGTGCAGAATGGGTAGAGTCTCTACTTATTCTGGAGACCCTCCACGTGATTTTGCTAAGTCATAGACTCTCCCTTTTCTTTCCGAAGTCTTCTTACTATATACATACTAAATAATAATATAATTAATTATCTTCCCCTACTTTTGCAAGCCTTTTAAGCGACCTAATAAAGGCCCTTTAGCTAACTATATTATAGTTACAAGTATTGAGATAGGTGATATAGCTATTACTCCAATATATTATCATATGACCCTACTGCTTAGTCAGTAGGATATTAATACATATATAGTTATAAGGAAGAAAGGGGTAACCTTCCTTCCTTAACTCTTACTAATATATTGACTATCGACCTTTAAAAGCCTCCTTTACCTACTACGCTAACTCACTTAAGCTTAATAGGTTATAAGCCTTAGCTAGACCGATAACTAATTATTAACTTCCTTTAGAAAGCACTTGCGCTATAACTATTAATAAGAAGTTAAATAAGACTTATAGTAAAAGGCGAGCAATCAGCGAATAGGAGGTATGATTCTCTATTTGGCCAACTTATATTATAAGAGGTATAACTCCTTATTCTATAACCTTTAGTACTATAAGAGGTATAATTCTTTGCTTTACTATATTTTATAAAAGGTATGATTCCCTATATTATAGCCTAAAAACCCTTTTTAATAAAAGGACTTCCTCCTTATTTAATACTTCTATAATACTACTATTTAATCATTTTATTAAGCTTAAGTAAGTCGGCGCAGTAGGTAAAGGAGGCTTCTAGAGGTCGATGGTCGATATATTAGTAAGAGTTAAAGAAGGAAGGTTACCCCTTTCTTTCCTATAGCTATATACGTATTAATATCCTACTGATTAAGCAGTAGGGTCATATAATAATACATTAGAGTGATAGCTATATTACCTATCTCAATACCCCTACTTAGACCTTACTCCAATTGACCTGCAGTTAGGAAAATAATAACTATCCTTTTGCGCTAATCTAACTCCTAAGTATCTTTTTAAATTAAAAACAATCAATTAATAGCAACCTGTCGTGCATAATACCGCTCGGCCAAAATGTGAATCCACACCTTAGGGCGCGTACTAGCATATTTAGCCTATTTTCTGCATAACACAACCTCTATTAAAATTACTAAACTCCACTTGCAAAGTAGGACCAGGAGTCAATTTTCCCAAAAGCGTTCCTTTATAAGACTATATGACTTGACTCGCGGTCCAGGCCTAGGAGTCGATCTAAAAACTTTCCTCTATAAGACTATATAACCTAACTCGTAGGGCGGGCCTAGGAGTTGTCCTTAAGCCTGCTAAGCCTCTACTATCTTCTATAACCTTAGTATATCTTTAAACGCTTTAAACTTTATAACTATCTTTAATAGCTTTAAAAATCTATCTACTACTATTTAATTAATTAGGATATAAGTAATTAATAACTTATTCTTTATAATAAGGTTGTAGATAAAGTAGTAGGTAATATTAATATATTTCGATTGCTTATATAAGTATGGATTCTTTATAAGTGTAATCGCCTTTATATTATTTGCTTAAAGATTAATATAGTTCTTATCTTATTTAATATATTTAATAAAACCTATATCTTTTAAAACTTAGGCGATTTATAATCCTTGCTTGCAATTTAATAATATTAATATATATTCGGCCTTAGTGCTTGCAGTAGCTATTGATTTCTACTTCCTACTTCCTTATAATATAAGTCTACTATATAGTACTACTACACTTTTAAATATACTTTTCCAACCTTTTATATTTGCCTAATTAGAATTAGTATATACCTTAAGCTTTACGCTTATATATTTTATTAATCTATATCTTACCTTTTATATAATTATCAATTGAAGGTACCTTTTAAATCGCTTAATTATATTCTTATATTAAATCGTCAGATCCTTTAAGTTCTAACTAAGTTACTTAATAATAAAGGCGATATTTAATCTTATATATACTATAGTATATATAATCGCTCTAATATCCTATTAGTACTTCTTTAAATCTTCTCTTTGCTTATTTTTATTAATAAGCTCTAACTTATTATACTTTCCTTTAATTAGAGTACGCTTTAGCTTAAAGTTAGAAGTATAAGTAGAGAGTCCTATTTGGTCTAAGATCTTCTTAATATACTACTCTTAATCTAATTAGAGTTCTTAAGTAGAGCGGTTCCTTATAATATAGATACTAAGGATTTTATAAATTTCCCTTAGATCCTTAGTATTAAAACGTTTCCAAATAGTTATAAAGAACTAATCTAATTAAGTAGTTATTTTCGCAGCTATAGTAATATTATCAATATATAATAATAGTTTAATTTTATACTTAGTATAAGTAAATAGATAAGGGTTAGCTAAGCTTTAAAAAAATCCTATTTCTATTAAAGTAAAGCTATATAAAAGGTTCTAATTATAGGCTGATTGCTTAAGCCTATAGATACTTTAGAGTATATAAAGAGAGTAGCTAGCGCATATAGGAATACTATTAAGTCGGAAGAGAAAAATCCATTCCTTTATAATCGCTTTAATAAATGCATTTTTAATATCATACTATCTATATTTAAGGTCCTTAGTAGCTACTATTACTATAAATATGCAAAGGGTATTTATACGAACTATTAGCGCAAATGTATTAAAGTAGTCTTCCTTTACTATTAAAAGAAGCCCTTAGCTATAAGCCTTACCTTATAATATTCTAAGGTCCTATTTATATATATCTTAATTGTAAAGACCCATTTTATTAAAACTAAGTTCATATCCTTTGGCGTTAGTTCCTCTATTTATATACTATTTATAATAAAAGAACTTATCTCCTTTTAAATTGCCTTATTTTATACTACTCTATTCTTTAGATTATTAATAGCTTTATTATATATCTTTAAAAGAGAGATTTTTATTATCCCTTTAGCGGTTAGAAACGCATTATCTTTATTAAAGCTCTATTAAAGTTTAAGCTTATAGATCCTATACGCTATTATAGCCTAGATACACTTAGACTCGCGTTTATTTAAGTTATCTTCTAGTTCTAAATCTCTATTCCTTTTTAAAGGCGTAAGTTTAACTATAGGTTCTATAGGCTTATTATCTAAAGAACCGCTTTCTAGTAGTAGAGGCTTATTATTGCTTATACCTATTTTAGGAATATCCTTTACTATAAGTACTTTAATTAAAGGGATAATAATATTAAAGTTATTTTATACTTTAAGCAATTCGCGGATAATAAGAATAGTCTATTCGGCCTTTAGGCGACTAGTAGGTCATTGATTAATAAATGCGCTTAATATACTTTAGTTAAGAGAAAGGGGTTATTAGTTCGGCTTAATAGTATTACTATTAAGTAGTATACTTTGCGAATCTTTAGGTATAGAAAGCTTTAAAGATAGCTTCTTCTTATTTTAAAATTCGTCGAACTCAACTACTAAGGATATAATTACTTGCCTTAGATCTAGTTTATATACTATCTATTACTTTACTATCTATTTAATATACTTAATAAATATATACTCTTTACCTTAATCTATTAGCTTTTTACTCTTTATACCTATAGGCTAGGACTTTAGGCTAATATAAGAGTAGCAGACGCTTTTAAAGACGCAGATATAGTCTAAGCTTAGTTTATATTTGAAATATGCCTTATATAGCAATATTCGAGTGCTATTAACTATTAGTTTATTACTTATTCTATTTTATAAGTATGCATCTACCTTAACCGCAAGGTCTTAGAATTCTAATAGTAAGTTAGCATCTTGCAATAGAGTGCAATAATTAGTCTTTACTTATTAAATGCTTCGCTTAGCGATACTATTCTAATAGGAACCCTTATATATTACAATTAGTTTATAATAAACTCCTTATTTTACCTATTTATTAAGCTTTACCCTAATCTCTAATATATTATCAGACCTAATACTTATTAGCTTTAATTAGGTCCGGCGTTCCTTTATTACTTTCTAAGTTTCCAGCTTTTCTATAAGCTTAGATTTGGTTTTAGCGCAAATAGTCCATATCTGCTAAATAGAGTTATTTACTATTTAAGAAAACTAATTATTTCCTTTAATTAAGGTTATAAATAGTTTAGTAGTATTAATAGATATTAGTGCTAGTATCGAATCTTTTTATAGATTAAGCTTAGTTTGCATCCGATTTCGAAGTTTTATTAGCTTGCAAATTTAGTATACTAGGCGATCCTTTAATACTTAGATCTTCTATTTTAAGGTTAAGACCTTATATAGGCCCTTTAATTTCTCTAGCCTTAGATGTATAAATCTTTTATATATTAGCTAATACCTTAATAGGCTTTCGACTTCTAATAGCTTTAGTAGCCTATTATCAATCGATACTTTATTATTAGTAGCTAAAAAGGAATAGTAATAGCAGTTCGAGGTTTTGCTATTTTCCAATTATAAGCCTGGCTTAGGAGTCGTTTTTAGTAAAACCGCAAGATCTACTCGCGGTCCTAGCTTAGGAGTCGATTTCCCGGAAATGGCGAGATCCACTCGCGATCCTAGCCTAAGAGTTATTATTAGTAAATCTGCCGAATCCACTTATAAGCCTGGCCTAGGAGTTATTTCTGCTAAATTCACTTATAGTCTTAGCTTAAGATTCATCATTAAGGATACCTTACAATCTACCTATAGTCTTGGCTTAAGAGTCATTTTCATAAATTTCACTCGCGATCCTAGCTTAAGAGTCTATATATTCTCCTTATCCTCGCTTAATTGTATTAGGGCAGAGAGTGCACTTTCTTTAAAGGAATCTACTTATAGGTCTAGCTTAAGAGTCATTTTCTATAATATTACCTTTAAAATAATATAAAGTCTATTTTTGATTTTAGCTTTAAAGATCACTTTATAGTTATTATTTATAAATTATATAAATTAATTATTAAAAACTCTTATATAATTCAACTTTATATAGATCTTATAGCTAAATAAAAGATTAATACTTAAGCTAGGCATAAGGAGAACATTTTATAAAAGGAAAGAAATACTAGCGATATTTATCTTTAATATACCTATTGAATCTGTATATAACCTTCTACTACTAACCTTAATAGAGTGCCTTTTTATTTTAATAAGTAGGCTTTTAAATAGGTAGGGTTTATTAATCATATATGCTATGCAATTAGTATTATTATACTAATCGGATTTAAAGATTTTATAAAGATCGGCTTTTAAGACGTAAGTATCTTTATTATAATTATTATTTTAATTATTAAAAGTGGATTTAGGTTTAGATAATCTACTATTATTATTAGAGGTATTTACTAAAGTTTTGGCTAAATAGCCTTTTCCTTTGCCTTTTCTTAATAATTGCAGCCTTTAGTAGGATAAGGGCAGTTTGCTTCTTAACTTCTGCTTTAATTGCTTCTTAATATTAAAGCTAGCAACTATATCGATTAATTGCCTTTTAACTTTACAATTAGTAATATTATAAGTAATGTTATAGAAGTAGTATCTTTAATAAGCTCAAGGGCTTATTCTGCGCTTCTTCCTCTTCTTAGGCTTATTATTACCTTATAACGCAGCATTTGCCGATTTAGAGCGTCCTTTAAGGTCTTGCTTAATAGTTTAAAGGAGGTCGATCTTCTTATAGATCTTAAGGTTAAGTTAGATAAGAAGAGATTATTTTATAATAATAAACTTAAAAGGGAGGCTATTAAGTAGGAAATTAAAAAGCTAAGTTTCCTTAAAAGTTATAGCTATCTTAGGATCTGCGGCTTTTACTCTCCTCCTTACTTTATATAGTATAGATTAAGTAAAGTCTATATTTATATCTATATCTTTACTATCTTTATCTTTTTTATATTAAAATAAAGTGATCTGCTATAGCAAATGCTAAGTATTAAAGGCAATTATTTAAAAGTATTTTGCCTTTAAAGTATCCTATCTTATCTTTGTATTATTATAAACTTAAATAAAATCTTAGTCTTTATTGCTTAAACCTCTATTAATCTTAAGCTTATATTTAGCTAAGGCTAGCTTATACTCCTTCTCCTTTTCCATATTTAAAATCTGCCTTTAGAATTCTCAATTATTATCTACTAAAGCTCTTAAGCTAAGCTTATTTAATATATTTAGCAAATCCTTAATAGTTGTATTAATTATTAAAGTAGAAGTAGATAAATTAGTAGAAGGAGTATAAGGGGCTATTCTCGCGTATTTAATAAGTATCTTTTAAATTGCTATTTCAATGCCTTTGCTTTTAAAGTAAAGCTCTAAATCGTCAAACTATTATTATTAGTTCTTTTAAAAGAGTTAAAGGTCTCTAGGTCTAATGTTTCGATTAGAATCGGAAGCTATTGCTATTTCAAATAGAATTGTATTAAAATCAAATAAATTAAATGATTAAAGGCACTCCTCTTATCGAAAAGTCGAAATGATTAAATAGTAGGTATTATAGAAGTATTAAATAAGGAGGAAGTCCTCTTATCGAAAAGGGTTTTTTAAGCTATAACGCAAGGAATCATACCTCCTACGAAATATAGTAAAGCAAGGAATTATACCTCTTGCAGTACTAAAGGATTATAAAGCAAAGAATCATACCTCTTATAATATAGGTTAGCTAAATAGGAAATCACACCTCCTATTCGCCGATTGCTTGCCTCTTACTATAAGTCTTATTTAACTTCCTACTAATAGTTGCAGCGCAAGTGCTTTCTAAGGGAAATTAATAATCTATTATTAGTCCATCTAAGGCTTATAACCTATTAAGCTTAAGTAAGTCGGCGCAGTAGGTAAAGGAGGCTTCTAAAGGTCGATAGTCGATATATTAGTAAGAGTTAGGGAAGGAAGGTTACCCCTTTCTTCCCTATAGCTATATACGTATTAATATCCTACTAACTAAGCAATAGGGTCATATAATAATACATCGGAGTAATGGCTATATCACCCATCTCAACACATTTCGACTTTTTTATAAAAGGAGTGCCTTTATGTGGTGCGGTCGGCTGGAGGGCCTTCATTAGGTCGCTCAGGAGGCTCGCAGAAGTAAGGGAAGATAATTGATTGTATTATTATCTAGTGTATATATAGTAAGGAGACTTCGGAAAGAAAAGGGAGAGTCTATGACTTAGCAGAGTCATATAGAGAGTCTTTAGAATAAGTGGAGACTCTGCCTATTCTATATAATATATCCCTTAGTTAGGCGATGCTTTTAGAATCGCTTAGCTATATAGATAAAATAAAAGAAAGAATAGTAGTTGTTATTGAGCTTAAGTGAGTCGGCGCAATAGGTAATGGAAACTTCTAAAGGTCGATAGTCGATATATTAATAAGAGTTAAGGAAGGAAGGTTACCCCTTTCTTCCTTATAGCTATATATATATTAATATCCTACTGATTAAGTAGTAGGGTTATATAATAATATATTAGAGTAATAGCTATATTACCTATTTTAATACCCCTACTTAAACCTTACTCCAATTGACCTATAGTTAAGAAAATAATAACTATCCTTTTACGCTAATCTAACTTTTAAATATCTCTTTATATTAAAACAATCAATTAATAATAACCTTTATTAAAATCACTAAACTCTACTCATAGGATAGGACTAGGAGTCAATTTTCCTAAAAGTATTCCTTTATAAGACTATATGACTTAACTCGCGGTCTAGGCTTAGGAGTCGATTTAAAAAACTTTCCTTTATAAGATTATATAACTTAACTCGCAAGGCAGGCCTAGGAGTTGTCCTTAAGCCTATTAAGCCCCTACTATCTTTTGCAACCTTAGTATATCTTTAAATGCTTTGAACTTTATAACTATCTTTAGTGGCTTTATAAATCTATTTACTACTATTCGATTGGTTAAGATATAGGTAATTAATAACTTATTCTTTATAATAAGGTCGTAGATAAAGTAGTAGGTAATATTAATATGTTTTAATCGCTTATATAAGTATAAATTCTTTATAAGTGCAATCGCTCTTATATTATTTACTTAAAAATTAATATAGTTCTTATCTTATTTAATATACTTAATAAAACCTATATCTTTTAAAACTTAAGCAATCTATAATCCTTATTTACAATTTAATAATATTAATATATATTCGGCCTTAGTGCTTGCGATAGCTATTGATTTCTACTTCCTATTTCTTTATAATATAGGTCTATTATATAGTATTATTATACTTTTAAATATACTTTTCTAACCTTTTATATTTGCCTAGTTAAAATCAGTATATACCTTAAGCTTTATACTTATATATTTTATTAGTCTATATCTTACCTTTTATATAATTATTAATCGAAGGTACCTTTTAAGTCGCTTAACTGCATTCTTATATTAAATCGT
>JAENRP010000313.1:4637-22679 GCA_024741835.1 Diplocarpon mali
CGGGGAGGTAGCGCGTGTCCCAGCCAAGAGACATGGCCGGGCCGGGCCGAGCCGAGCCGAACGGAGAGGGGTCGTGCCGGCCCACGCCGGCCAGTCAATCGGCCCTCCACACGAGGAACGAGACCCGCCCCCCCGGCAGGTCCAGCACGCCTTCCCCGCGCCGGTCCCGCTCGACGGCGAGGAGCGCCTGCTCGACGCATGATCTCCAGCCGCCGCCGGCTCTCGGCGCCGGGTCGCCGCCGCGCCGCCGCAGTTCGCGGTCGGCCCCGGCGCCGGGCCGGGGCCGGGCCGGGCGGAGGGCGGAGGCCGTGAAGACCAAGCCCAGGACGATCGGCTCCAGCTCGGCGGCCGGAGAGGCGCAGGCGGAAGAGGGGGAGGTGTAGTCTCTCAGGTACAGCGTGCGCACCGAGTCGTACGTGACGAGCGGGACCTCGTGCGACGCCGCCGACGGCCCCTCCTCCTCGGCGCCCTCCTCCCGCCGCGGGAACGCATCCGGCCGCACCGCGGGGAGGAGATGCGCCGTGAGCAGGCTACGGACCAGCGGCCATGCCGAGGAAGGGATCGCGGCCGGGGAGGTCGGGTAGCGGGGAGGGGCGTGTGGTGCGAACGCGCAGGTCGGCGGGGGTGCTGCTGCTGGCCGGGTTGTCAGTCTTTATCCTCTTCTTCTTCTTCTTCTTCTTCTTCTAGAGAGGAACCCTCCCGCCTCCATCAACCGCTGCGAGACGGCCATGGAAATCACCATCCTGGTCTCCCCTCGGTCTCGGGCGAGCGGGGCCTGGATGTCCCGGGAGCGGCGCATACACCCGCGGTAGAAAAAGAAGCGCATCGGACTTACGCCAAAGCTCCCCCTTCCCTAGAGCCCTCGCCTCGGCACCGAGCAGAACCTGCGCCGCGACGCATAGCAAGAGGATAGTGGGTTGCCACATCTCGCCTGGAGAGTGGTTTGGTAGAAAGGAAGACGAAGACGAAGAGGAAGAGGAAGAAGAAGAAGAAGAAGAAGAGATGGGAAAAGTTTATTCCAAAGTCGGAAAATGCAGCTCTAGAAGCGAAGAGGGAAAGGGGAAGACACCGCTACCAAGCCAACCCGCTACCGGCGACGAAATCGATAGAGAAAGGAAACGAACGTCCGGCTGACTGAGATTTATCTATACGCTGGAGAGAGAGGATGTAGTTCTAGCCGTGCCAGCACGAGGCTGCTGCTGTATCATGGCGGTTTCGCTTCAGCCTTCATCTGGTGTTTTGCTACGGTAGCTTCTCTTCGCTTCCCTCGCTTAGCGCATCAATCAATCAATCACCTTGCAGGAAGAATATTGACTGATTGAAACACCTGCCACCCGCTGTGCTGGATACTGCAAATCAAGACCTCTCTTATGTCTAGGGGGTAGGATGATGTGGATTTTGAGAGCAAATGAATGAGTGTGCCAATGAGTGTTTATGTAAATAAACGAAACAAAACCAAGCCAAGCAGCGTCTCGGCTACTGGTGTTTAGGTGGGGCGAGCCGCGACCTGCGACGGTCCGCTCGGATAGGGACTATCTCGACGATGGGTGTCTAGGAGTTGGAAGACTTCGAGATGGGTTGTTCGTTGTTTGGATATCGTAGGAAGCGAAAAAGGTCCGTGGAGGCAGTTGCGCGCGCTGGATTTCGTCAATCCGTTCTTACCCACATTCAAATTGCGGCCATATGCCAAGGACTCTGCGAATGCACAGGATTCTCGTAATGTTGAAAAGACCCACCTGCCTCGCTCTGGATCTTTGAATCATCTATATCGTTACTTTCAGGATCCATCGATATCACAGAACATGGACATTCCCATGTGAAGACCATGTAATCACTCATTCGTCGCCCATGATATAATGCCAAACGCCAATTAAAACAGGTCAGTGCGCCTTCAACCAAGCTGACATCTGCTCAAAAGCTTCGGCTTGAGCGGCCTTGATTTTAGAGTCCTCATACTCTCCTACCACTCCGAATCCATGCGGGACGCCCGAATATGTCTTGAACTCGTTCACGATGTTGTTCTCTTTCAGATATTTCTCTCCATACTCCTTGATTTCATCCGCAAAGAGTTGGTCATTCTCTACGCAGATGAACGCCAGGGGCGACTTCGTTCCCTGAAAATCTTCCCTTGTGACTAGTGTTGCATGTGCAATGGCACCCGCTTTTATGTAGGGCCCCTTCTTGACCACACCTGCTTCTTCGTCTTTTACTTGTTGGCCCCACTGGATGGTATCTGCTTTCTCGCCAGCTAGGAGCAGAGTCATTCTGCCGCCAAAGCAATATCCGACCGAGTAAATGCCCGATCCGTTTGCCACGGCATCGGCGAATTCGTCCTTTGCTGCCTCGATAACCTTGTGTATGATTGGGAGGACCTTCTCCGGCGTTTGCCGTGCCAGCCACATATCAATCAAGAACGATTTCGCAGTTTCGGCCGCTCGCATCTTGATTTGCTCGATTATTGAAGGGTCCTTGTCTTCTTCGTATGTAGCTGAGCCGGGTAGAGGGTCGTCGGAAAACATATCCGGCAACACTACCAAGAAACCATCTTCTGCAAATCTGTCCGCTTGGATCTGGTTATTTTCGGCGTGAAGGCCGGTAGCACCCGTCAAGAAGAGTAGGAGTTTCGAAGGTGCATGGGGATAGTCGGCAGGTTTAGATATGTAAACATCGACTCCACCAAGCTGTGTCATCTCACCACTTGGGCCTACTCCAACAGCTGCTTCAAGTCAGCACATGCTGTCTTGCTAGGCGCGTTTCTTGCGAGCATTTCCTGGATATACTGACGAGTTGGTCTATCCTTCACACAGTGTTCCTTGAAACAGTCAGCGCTGCTGCTTTCTTGATTGAATTCTATCTTACTCCAAGTCCACCCATAGATGCCCCGGTTTGCGCGGGAGTATCTCCAGGCACGATGCTAGGGGCCGACGTCTCAGCAGCATCGTTTTCCGGTGCCTTGGTCGCATTCTCTGGTTCAGCCATGATTATGGATTGTTCGCAAGAGGTACGATGCTAGAGTCTAGTAGTGGAAAAGATAACTGTAGTGGTGTACCTGGCGCTCTGAGGTGGGGTTGATTGATACGGTAGCGCCATCCGCCACCTCTCAAGCGAAACACTCTACACGATTTCGGGAAGAACGCGTCTAAGTCGCGTCAAACCTACCAGACTGTCTCTAAACCTCTGAAGATCAACTCATCCTCCAAAATGGCAGACCAAGCACGAAAGGTCATCACACAGGGTGCTCTGAAGTAAGACAAACCGTTACGAATCCGCAGACCATGCTGATAGTGGAAGTGCCATATTCAACGACCCCACCGCCCTTCAAAATCAATACCCAGTCCCAGTATGCCAATGCGTGCAAATCAAGACTCTTACATCCTCCGGAGAAGGCACGGCAGAACGCTACCGACTTGTCTTGAGCGATGTCGATAATTTTGTGCAGAGTATGCTTGCTACGCGTACGTTTCCAAGACATTGTCGTTTGGGATTCTCACTCACATGTTCTCAGAGGCAAACCACGTCGTGCACGAGGGAAAGCTGAAAAAGGGTTCTATCGTTAGGCTCAAGCAGTACCAGGCAAATGCTGTCAAGGGGAAGAGGTTTGTTGCTAGCATTCCAGACCTGTGACGTGATGCTGACCAGGATAGAATCTTGATCATCTTGGACCTCGAGGTCATTGAGAGCTTGGGAGAAATGGATAAGATTGGAGACCCGGTTGCTCTCACGGTCAAGGAGGAGCCGGACATGAAACCTGCGAATACTACAATTGCTGGGAACGGCTTTTATGGAAACCAACAAAAGCCTCCTGCCCCTGCCCCTCAAGAGCGTGCCCTACCCTCCAGGACTGGTCCCTCGAGTTCCGCGGCTCACGCGACTATATACCCCATTGAGGGCTTGTCACCTTATGCCCATAAATGGACTATCAAGGCCCGCGTCACCCAGAAATCAGACGTCAAAACCTGGCACAAGCAAAACAGCGAGGGAAAGCTATTCAGTGTCAATCTGCTCGACGAGACTGGCGAGATCAAGGCGACAGGCTTCAATGATCAGTGTGATATGCTCTACGACACATTTCAAGAGGGATCGGTCTACTACATTTCGAGTCCGTGCAGAGTTCAACTTGCAAAGAAACAGTTCTCGACCATCCCCAATGACTATGAACTAACTTTCGAGAGGGACACCGTGGTTGAGAAGGCCGAAGACCAGCAAGACGTTCCCCAAATCCGGTACAATTTCACTAATATCGGGGCTCTCCAGGATATTGAAAAGGATACCACCGTTGATCTCATTGGAGTCCTGAAAGAGGTCGCAGATGTCACCCAAATTGTGTCAAAGACAACCCAAAAACCATTCGATAAGCGAGAACTCACTTTGGTTGATGATAGCGAGTTCTCAGTTAAGCTGACAATCTGGGGCAAGGCTGCAATTTCTTTCGATGCTAGTCCTGGTTCAATAATTGCCTTCAAAGGAGCCAAAGTCTCCGATTTTGGTGGTCGGAGTCTGAGCTTGCTGTCTTCGGGAACTATGGCTCTTGATCCTGACATTTCAGAAGCACATAAGCTCAAGGGATGGTATGACTCCCAGGGACGCATGAACACCTTTGCGACGCACTCGAGCATGTCCGGTGCTGGTCTCGCTGGCGGTCGGAACGATCTGATCAAGACCATTGCCCAAGTCCGAGAGGAGAATCTTGGTATGTCAGAGAACCCAGACTACTTCTCTGTCAAGGCTACCATCGTCTACATAAAGCAAGACAACTTTGCATATCCTGCATGTCTGAATGATGGTTGCAACAAGAAGGTCATTGATATGGGAGACGGTACTTGGCAGTGTGAAAAGTGCAATACAAGTCATCCAAGGCCGGAGTACCGTTACATCATGTCATTGAACGTGAACGATTACACTGGTCAGCTTTGGCTGAGTTGCTTCGACGATGTCGGACGTTTGGTTATGGGTCAAAGCGGTGATCAGCTCATGGAATTGAAGGAGAACGATACTGCTGCAATGGAGAAAGCCTTCGAGAATGGAAATTGCACGACCTACATCTTCAAGTGCAGAGCCAAGATGGACAGCTTCCAGGATCAGCAAAGGTGGGCCGTATACTGCTATTCTAATGCTCAACACTAACCTCTCGTGCAGAGTTCGCTATCAAGTCATGAACGCTTCACCAATCAACTATCCCCAGGAGGCTAAGAAGCTCGCAGATCTCATCAGGCTGTATAACATTGACTGAGCTGTGCTCGAATATTAGTGTATTAGTCGTGGTTGCTTGGTGTAAAGCTGGGCTGGATTCATATAGAGAAGTATATGCATGCATGGCCGTATGACTTGATTGTAGATTATGAAGGGATGATGAGCTGTTTGGCCCGGTCCAAATGGTCTGGCGTCGCGGTTGCCATTATAACTATAAATGAGCAAATGGAGTAATCTTCTTGACCCAAAAACCCTCTGGGCCGGTTCACTTCAACTTTGCATCCATCACATTACGCCACTTTGGACCGAACTTCTTCATGGAGTATACCACGGAAAATGCGCTGAGCCAGCAGATGACTCCGAGCCCGGTAAACAGCCACCCGTTCCCAATGGCGTTGATTGTCGGCTCAGCAACGATACCTCCCACGCAACTGAAAATGTTCCTGACAAAGTTGTTGACGGCAACACAGCTACTAGACCTTTTCGGCATAAACTCAGTAAGCATAGTTGTAGCAACGCCAAAGATAATCATACTCCCCACACCAAAGAAGAAATTTGCAATCATGGGCACAATCCAGATGATTCCCTTCTCCGCGGTCCAACCGTACCAGACCAAAGCCCCGGGGAACATGACAGCGGCAATCCAGGCATTTTCTCGCATCCGATCCTCCGGTCTGAAGTCTAATCTTCCGTTTGCATCGACCCGGCCTGCTGCACGAGCTTCTCGGTGCATGATCATATCCATCCATCTACCGCCTGCAAGAGAAGCGAAGACGTAGCCGAGAGAGTTTGGGATGTAGAGGAGGCCCAGGATGATGACGGAGAAGTTGTAGGGGGCCTCTGAGAATGTCTGCTGGATGGATATATTGAGAACGTATAGCGAGCCGAACGTAACGCTAGCCAGATAAACGGTCAGTGCGACTGCTGGGAAGCGGAGGTACAGTATGACGCTCAAGGGGTCGATGATACAGCGCTTGAGGATTGAAGCGGCTTTCTTGGTCTTCAGGTGGACGGATTGCCGAGATAAGATTCGAGTCAGCGGAGGCCGCTTTTCTGGCTTCCCACCGTTACCAGGAAGAGTCGAGGACTGTTTCTTTGCCAGTGTCTCAGGGAGGCAGAATGTCAACATGGTGACTAGTGCCCCACCATATATGGCCTGGAACCACTGCGTACTTCTCCAGCCCATAGCTTCTGACAGAGCACCACCGATTATTGGTGCTAGCAGAGGACCTAGAAGTGGTCCCAAGTAGAAGAATCCCATGGCTCGGCCTCTTTCTTTGACTTCCCAGATGTCCGCAATGGTTCCTGCGCCTACTGCCTGTACGCTGGCTGCTGCGCCCCCGCCGAGGACGCGCATAACAATGAGCATGCCCATTGAAGTGCTGATTGCGGAGATAATATTCCACATTGTGAAGAGCACGAAGGATGTCAGGTAGATGGAGCGGCGGCCAAGTGTCTCGGAGAAGGAGCTCCACCAGAGGGGAAAAACGGACATGCTGAGCATATACATAGCGACTGATAGGTTGGTAATCGTAGGCGTAGTGCCTAAGTCTACAGCCAGCTCTGGAAGTGCGGCTATACGATCGCGTCAACATAGTGTTCTGACTTGGTGGTCTTGAGCAACGCCAGCTACACGAAGTTCAGTAATCGTATGCAGTCAAACTTACGGAGCAAGATAACGCTTCCCATAGGTGCGGCCGCTGCCGCTATAGCGACTTGTAAGGTGATGAGCCATTTTGTGCGATTATCATAATCATAAGGTCGCTCTGCCTCTGGGATGATAGTCCATCTCGCTAAAAGTCCTCTTCTCTTTGCTCTCGGGACTATCGTCAACGTTCGTGACCGAGTAGTAGAGCCTTTGGAATTTGCCCTGCTTCGAGAGGGGATCGAGGTCTCGTGAATGGACCCTATGCTTCTTATGGACGAGGGGATAGTATCTGAGTCTATTTCTCTAATCTCTTGACCTTGAAGGGTATAAGCGCCAGGGTGCCGAGTGGGTTCGTCTAGGTCACTTTGAGATTTGGATGAGGTTTCTAAAGCTCCTTCCCTTGGATCGTTTCGACCCATGGTCCGGATCTCAACGACAGAGTCTCGTAACAAGGGCTTGTTTAGTTGAACTGGCTAGAGAGACAACAACAGAAAGCTGGGTCGTGGAAATCCAAGAATAAGCTTAAGCGAGACTGACAGAGATATCGCTATCGAGAATCCAACAGTTGAAAGAATCTATTGAAAGAAGGAGAGACAGTGAGTCTGAAGATCAAGATGTAAAGGAAAAAAGAAATCGTGCCATAGACTAGAAGAAAACATCGATCCAAGCCTGGTCCGGAGTTCCAGCTCACCGCTTCCAAGCAGCGACGGCCAACGAGCCTTGCAGAATCTTCCTCATGAGGAAATCCGCAACTTATGGCCGCAGTAGTTGCGGGAATAACAGAGATATTTGCCGTCCTGTCGGCATTGGGGCTTGATAGGGCAGATTTGTGTGTTGTGATTGGTGGCGGTGTTGACTTCGGTAAAGATTGCGGTTAACCGTACCCCTGTCAGATTACACGTGCTGCGACAGGTGCTCGGTTAATAAACAAAGGGAGTCTGCGTAGTGAAAAGACTCATTTTGAAAACCAAGTATTATGGACCTACTTCGTAATATCCTCTAGTACTCATTCGTATTCCAGATTCTATACATTGCTGGGCCTCTGCTTACCTCCGGATCCCAGGTTGAAGAACTTTCTCTACCTGTGGATAACGTCTGGGAATTTATCATTCTTGGAATTGTCTTGCCGTCCTCTGCAGCGCGACACAAATTTCACTTTGTCGAGTACCCCGCCCCCACCATGACTACCGCCATGGAGTCCTTCGAGGACATGCAGAGTCGACACCGCAGAGAACAGAAAGATCTACAATCGCGAGTGACGCAAAAGAGGATGAGCGCCACAAAAAAGACTCGTAAAGGCGTGAACAGTGAGTGCGAAGAACTAGAACGACAGCTGAAGGAGAAACAGAGCCAAGAAATCGCAGCTCTGAATGGTGAGTCCGCAGATCTAGAAGAGGTGCTCGACTCCGGAGAAAACACAAATCACGATGAGGAGGATGGTCTGAGTAGTGTTACGGAACGCTTAGATGTGGCCACCATGGCAGAGCCGAGACCAGAACCAGAACCTCCCGAAGACGGCCGGCCCAAGAAACGTAACCGGCAAAAAGAGCGTCTGGCTCGTCGCGCCGCGGAACAACAAGCAGCGATCGAGGAAGCGAAGAAGGAAGCTGCCAATCAACCAGACGAGAAGGCTGCCGAGAGGAAGAAATTGCTGGATCAGTTCTCGGCGAAGGGGCTGGTGGAGAAGAGCATCAGGCCTGATGGGCACTGTCTGTTTTCCGCTGTGGCAGATCAGTTATTACAAGCTGGGATCTCACTGGGACCGGATAGTGAGGATATGAAGGAGGGGGAGAGTTACAAAGTTACTAGGATGGCAGCGGCGAACTATATGGAGCGCCATCCAGATGATTTCGTGGCGTGGTTGGATGAGCCGTTGGGACAGTACGTGGAGAAGATTAGGAATACCGCGGAATGGGGCGGGCACCTCGAGCTCCTAGCACTAGCCAAGAATTACAATGTGGAGATATGCGTGTTGCAGGATGGAGCACAGCAAAACATCGAAGGAGGTAGGAAAGATTCCGAAAAGATCTGGCTGGCATATTACCGGCATGGATTTGGACTCGGAGAGCATTACAATTCTCTTCGAAAGTTGCTCTGAACATCGCACTACATACAATCATTCCGGCGCAGGAAGCAACATTGGAATTCTAGCTTGGGTGCGTCCAAATGCTGACCCAGTCCGTCACCTTACCCTCCACATTATACCCAATCTGATGGGTCCTCTTCGGCTGGAAATGCGCCGCTCTCACCAACCCAGTCTTACTTGGTTCTCCCAATTTGGACTCCAGAAGACCTCCGTCCTCGGCATACGGTACCTGCTCTCCTGGCCTCGACAAGTGAGCCAGATACACCTGGGGCGGCAAAGCCCAAGGAGGACCACCACTCGAAGGAGGTTTGTAGGTGGGAAACTCAACACACACTACTATGCCCTCGGGAGCAAGGAGCTCGACGAAGCGTTTGGACCAGGCCGGTCTCATCGCCGGTGGGAGAGCAGAGAGAAACTGCAGCCGTCAGCTCTCCAATCCGACCTGCATTAGGCCAGGCGATCAATACCGTATAGTCATATATCAAATCAAACTTTGCATCGCCTTCCACACCTTCCAGAAAGCCATCCTCGAAAAAGTCTCCCGTCAGCCACGTAATTGCCCCCTTCTCAACACCCTCCCTAGTAGCATACCCTTCTCTTCCAGCCATCCCTCCCTCCAAAATCCTGGCTTCCTCTAGAGCCTTCGCCGAGAACTCCAGCCCGTAAGCATCGTAGCCGAAGGCGCTCAGGAGCAGAACGTCGTAGCCTCTGCCACAGCCGGGTACCAGCGCTTTCTTCTTCTCCTTGCCTCGTCTCTGGCCCTGACTCTGAAGCCTGCTCTGGATCTGAGCAGAGGCGACGGGAACGAGACCGTCGCGCTGCGAGAGCAGGTCTTCCAGCGCGGGGTTGGGAGAGCCGTTGTCCCAGGGCAGGAAGCCTTCGATCCAGAGCTCGTCCCACTTGGTGCCGTGGGCCGCGCTGCCTCTCGCGCCGGCGAAATGGGACAGGAGACGGGCGCGGGCGTCGGTCGGTCGGTCCGGGGGCGGCGACGGGGACATGTCGACGCTGGAGGGCGTGATGCATGTGCTTCGCTCGAGGCCTGGTGTGGAGAGGAGAGGAGGGGGGCACGCGAGCGAGGCGAATTCCGCCGCCCCCGCATAGTGGGGCAAATAACTGGTGCGACAGGGAGTTGTATTAGACTCGGAGGAGTAACCTCCGAGGGAAGATATTTATAGTACATCTAAGTGCCTAAGGCACCCTAAGTACTGACTAATACCACCCTTTCCATTCCGGAAGGTATTTACTCCCTATAGCACGTACGAAGCCCCTTAAGTGATATAGTGCTAGATGTCTTACCACTTTAGCAAGAAGATAGCTATATAATAAAATAAGCAAAGGCTACTAGACCGGTCAAAACCTGCGCTCTACCCTAAACTAGGTATATTAGAGCTCTAATATAGATACTATTTTAATATATAAAAACAAGCAAGAAGCCACTTATAATTCCCTCCATTTTCTACTCGATAGCACCTTACAGATAATAGAGTCTCTAGAGGTTCAAATATAATAAGCGCTAGCAATCGTATATACTGCCTTTAGCAGTTTAAACGCCGCGTTACTAAGTCGAATATTCTGGAATACCAGAAGCTCCTATTCGTTCGATATAATTAAGTAGCCTTCTTATAGTCGGAACGCCTTTAAATAATCACTATAAAAATGGCTATATATACTAGAGCTATCAATTTAGCAGAGAGTATACGATTTCCCTATCTTACTAGTATAGCTGATAATAATAAAAGGCCTACGCTAAGTAGGACGCAACTTCTTACCTAACTGTTTCTTATCAAATAGTATAACCAACTGTCTTAGAATTAGAGCTTTATCTAAGTGAACTCCTAGGTTATAGCGTTCCTTTATATATTAGCGAGAAAGATTAGATCTAGCATTAACAGTTTCTTAAATCTCCTACCTTTTAACTATATAATTGACCACTAAATTAGTATAGTCCTTACTATCTAATAGGGCACTTTCCAGCTTATTATATAAATCGTTAATAAGCGTAGCTAAGGACTATTAGCAGAATGCTAGAAACTATTAGCTAACTATATCTAAGCTATTAAAACTAAGTATAATCTTAAAAGGGCTATAGCTTAAGTAAGTAATATAGCGATTATTGAACTTGTATAGCACTCTATTAATCCATTTAAGCCAGAGTTATAATATAGGGCATATCTTTTTAAGGACTTATTAAAATATATCTACTGCTTTTTCGATTATACCAGTGGCTTTCTTTACTTTAAAGGGTAATATAGTCCAGACTATGCTTTATTCTCCTACCTACTTGATAACTTCTGCGCTAAAATAAGGTCTTAGATCAATATATATACCAATTGGAATACTATATACGCTAAATATATTAAATAAGAAGGAAATGACTACGGCCGAATTATTAGTATCAAATGCTTAGGCCTAAGTATATTAGGAGAAGTAGTTAATAATTAAAAGGATCCAACGAACTTTATTAAGTCGATTGAAATCTAGAAAGGGACTAATCTAATTAGTATTAAGCAACTCTATAATATTAGAGACTATAACCTTGGTAAGAGTCTGATTATATTAAGCAGTACTATATTAGGTATATTATAGATATCCAAGTATATAGTCTCTTATGTCCTTTGCTATGCTAGGCCAGTAGATATCAATTATTTTATATATAGTAATCGTAGCTTAGAAGTGACCCCTATTATTATAAGCAGCTATTAAAACGGTTAATACCTCATTAGGAAGGATATAGCGTTTTATTACACCTCAGATTTGAATATATAAGACGCCTTTAGCATTAGTGTTATATTAATTGAATTTTCTATAAAAGGCAGCTCTTTAAGTTCTTATAATATATTAATTTAAATACTCTGATAAGATAAGGAAGCTAGCAACTTCTAAGTACCATTCGCATATATAGTATATAGCTTATAGTAGGTAGCTTCGCCAAACTGCCTTTAATGCAAAAGATCGTAAGATAGTTAAGAAGTGTTTGGATTTTAATTGTTTAATATATATAAGATCAGCTTAGCGTAGTCTGGCTATAAAGGATAATATATCTAATAAGGCGGCTAAAGACTCCCTTAGTATTATACTGCGTAATTTATTATTATAGAGTGTATTTCCAACTTATTTAATAAGCTCTTTATAGCTATTCTTCCTATCCTTCTAAACCTACTCTAGCTTAGCGCTAGATATATTAAAATAGCCAAAGTCGTTAAGGTAGTCGTCGGATTCTTTACCTAGATTAGGGAAGATGGTTCTTAAGAGGGCATTAGCTACCTTATTCTTAGAACCTAGAATCTAATATATCTTAAGGTTTAGCTAGCATAGCTCTAAGACCTATCTTATATAAATACCCTTAATACTTAACGACTTTAGAAAGTAAGTCAAAGGTTAGTAGTTAGTGAATATAATTATAGTGATCGATCTGCGAAATATATAATCGAACTTACGGCTAAACTCCATAATAGTATACAATTCGCGCTTATACATTTTATAATTGCATTATGACTTTATAAATATAAAAGCGTCATATAGAATGGCCACCTCTATACTATTTCATTATTAAGTAATATAGCAGCCGGCTCTATACTTACTTGCATTAGAATAGAAGTAAACAGCAGACCTTCTACCATCCCAGCTATATATATCAAGGATATTTAAGTACTTTTGACGCAGTATCTTAAAAGACACTTACTTAGCCTTCCCCTATCTCTAATCTATATTACCAGTTAGTTATAATAGTAGTAGTTTGATCTTTGCAAAGTTCTTCACAAATCGCCAGGTAATACTAATAGTATTAACGAACTCGTATACTTAAGTAGCAGACTTAAGTACCGGCCAAGTTCGGATTTTATTCAATTGTTCTAATTTAGTTGAGATTAGACCTTTAGACTTATAAGTAATACTTAGCGCAACAATTTCCTTTATAAACAACTCTATCTTTTTAAAGGATAGCCGCATATAGGCCTATACTACTCTTAAGAACAATTCGTCTGCTATAAAGCAATAGCCCTCCTTAAAATCTTAATACTCTTTAAAGATATTATCAATATAGAAGCCGCATATAGGAAAAGAGTCTTTATTTAAAGTAACGATTACCGATAATCGACTAGCAAAGTTATCTTAGCCTAGTTTTAATAATAGTATTTGGCCTAGTATAATATATATTAGTTCAATTATACTATAGCCAGAGGTTATTAATCCTTATAGTATTCTAGTTTACTAAAGTTGGCCGATACTAAATATTATAAACGCAAAGTAATAGCAGTCTGCTAAGTGAACTAGCACGCACTAATACGCATTCTTAAGGTCGAATTTTAAGAATAACTTATACAAAGGGTGGCCTAAGTAGTTATGCAATTTCGATAATAGCTTTATATAGCAACTTGGCATTTGCTCAATTATATTGCAGTAATTGAATATAATCTAGGGCTTATCCTACAGCTAAGGGTTCTCTACCTTATTAATAATAATAGCTTGCGTATTCTAATTGGATAGTTGGCTATTTGCTACTATTATACGTTTATAAAAGCCGTAGCTTAATCCTTTATTAATATATCATTAGAGCTAGTACTCCTTTGCAGCTGGCTATTATTTCTACCTGACCACTAAGTGAGGTTTAGTACCCTCTTTTAAGCGGACTCTATAAGTATACAAATCAGTTAAAGGTAGGTTCTACAACTCCTTTGCATCTAGGTCTTAATATATATATAATAGCCTCTTTAGTTATCTCTATTATTTATCTATTAGATTGCTAATTTTAGTTCCAATCGTTTAAAACCACTTATTAATAATTAGATCTAATTTATCTAATAGAGTTCGTTAGTATAGGCGTTAATAGGTTAGGTATAGTGTTACTATATAATCTGGAAATAGTCTAATCTTGCTATCCAGCTCCTTATAGTACGACGACTCCTTAAGGTTAGCAAATGAGTTTAGACTTATACTTAGCCTATTTAACCTCGCACTTAAGCCTAATAGGCTGCGGATTTATAGCTCAACTATTCTTTTACGATTTTTCTTAATCAGTTAAAGGGCGATGGATTCCTTATAATCATACGTTTCCTTAATTAACGCTTGCAGTATATTAAATATTAGTCCTATAGGTTTATCTGCTTCAATCTTAATAGCAATAGTACTACTATTTTACAAGTGCTAGTTGATTTTCTTCTTATTATTATTTAATATATAGTGCGGTTAGATCTCCTTAATTGACTATATGCTATTGATGCTTTTAATAACAATCTTAAGTCGATTATCTCTATCTAGTTTCCTAAGTCGGTAGATGAATCTATTTCCTTACTTTCGCTTTTACTAAAGCTGGTTTCCACCTCTTATTTCCTTGACTTTTTAATAGGTAGTTTCTTTAAAGTTACTAGATCTAGGTCTAGTATATCAACTAGGTAAAGGAACAACTTATAGTATTTCGATAATACGAATTTAGGACCTTTAATAACTACCTTTTTCTTACTATATGATAAGTTGCCTATTATAGTTTGTAAGTTTCGAATATCAATCGCCCTATCTACCTTCTATAGCTATAGCAGATTAAGTAGCAAATGCAGATCATTATCGAAAGGCTATATAAATGCCTTATCCTTACGCTAGATTCTATGCGTACCAACTTTAAATTCAACTTAGTATATAAGCTTAGACTTGCTACTATTTGCGGTATTTATTATTAGTCTGCTAAAGCCCCTCTCTAATAGTGGAATTAGCTTAAGTCTTAGCTTTCTAATTAGAGCGTAAGATATAACATTTATATTAGATCCTTAATCGACTTAAGTAAGGTAGGTTAATAATATAATCTTAACTGGTTTTCCATCTTTGCCTAGCATCTTAATAAAATAGTCGATTTAAAAGGCTTTCTTCTTAGCTGATAGTAAGGGAATTATAGTAGTTAATTTTGACCTCTAGGCATTATTAGAAACTTTCGCTTTAATTGAAAAGTGTACCGACTTCTTTAGCTTATGCTTCGATAACTTATAGTTTCTATAGGTCGATAGGCGTCGGAATTCTTTACTACTTTCTAGCGAAACTTAGAAGAACTCAGTCAGACTTAGTAGTACTTTAATTCTATCTACTAGTTCTTAGTAATTCATTAGACCTATTCCCTTATGCGCAACTATCTCTTTAAGATAGTAGATAGTACGCTTGCCCTTTTTACAAGCTCCCTTCTACTCCTTAGTTGCCCTATCTTCTTTATTAGCCCTCTCTTTTTCTAGCTTGTCAGTCCTCTTATTAGATATCTTATCAAATAGCGCTAGTATTAGTTCGTTATTACTAGAGTTAATCAATTCTTTAATTAATATATATAGTCGCTTCTTAGGACGGCCGGCCATCTTAGAATCTAATAATAATATATTTAAGGAATAGTTGTTAAAGGCTAATGCCTTAATATACTTATCAAATGACACCTGATTGCTAGTAGCCTCCTTTGGCTAGCTTGATAAGGATAAGGACGATTCCTTATAGCTCCCTTCGGCTATTAAGGCTAGGCTTTAGTTACATTTACTAAAACTAATGATATTAGTAAGGTATGACCTAATATTGCCTCCTTAGATGGCCTATTGCAAGTATACCTTCTCTTATATAGTAAGTTCGTTTCTAATACACTTAATGGCCTTATAGCTGAAATCACTATAGTATATATATAAAATGCTATCCTTCTTAGAGTTATATATCTAAGAACCATTTATGACTAAGTAAAGCGATTATAAATAAGGTAGGATAGCATAGGCTCTTGCATTCTAATGGGCACGCTAGTTAAGGTTTATCCTCGTAGGCTGAATATTCTAAGCATTATTAGTTTCTTGCAAAGTACTATAGCCAGCCTAGTTACTATTCTAATTCTAATTACTATTCCAATTAGTTGTAGTAGAAGGCAAAGGGGTATTTCTATACCACTCCTTAGGGGAGGTCGATCTTAGTGCGTACGATAATGACTTTTAGTTCACTAGGACTATAGGCTTCTTAGCATTTAGTAGTAATAAGACTATAGAAGTAGATATGCTGTATTACTTATAGTACAACTGTTGCAACTGTTCGGTCTTAAGCTTTTTTTAGCGATGCTATTCCATTTTATAAGTTATATTTAATGTGTTTTAAGCATCTTTAATAACGTCTAAGGCTTTTTATAATACACTAGACGATAATGCTAACTTAGAAAGAGCAGCCACTTATAACTTATTATTATAAATGCCCTTGATAAATATTATAATAATGCTATCTAAGACGACCTACTTAATAAAATTAAGTAATAGATTAGTTATTTATCGATTAGCATCTTTACTGTATACGCAGCGAAGCAGGTAGGTAGTTCTTTAATAGTATGCTATAAGCGATTCATTAGACTTCTAGGTAAAGTTTTTAATATTATATTAGATATTATTTTCAATATGATCGGCCACCTTTATAGGATACTCGGCCTTTAATGCCTATTTAAAATTAGCAATATGATTAGCAGTAGCATTCTCCTTCTTATTAATAATAGCTCGGAACTCGACGCTAGAATCTAGCCACTTAGCTGCCTAACCTTTAAATAAGATATCAATAGCCTTAAAGAATATCTCTAAGTCTAGTATTATATAACTGGCACTCTTAAAGTCGTACTATAGGCGGTTAAGCCATCTGGAAGCATTGCCTTTAGTACCTATAAATCGACCTAACAACTTATACTTAAGGAGTATAGTACCTATTAATAGTATAAGAAGATCGTTAGGAGTTATAATATCAAACTCGAATTGCCTTAGATAAGCTGATATTAGTGCAGTAGAAGTTGCTTTAATTAAAAGTGCTTAACGAAGTTCTAAGCTTAACGACTTACTTATATTAATTAGCAAACGGGTCGATAATAAGGATGATAATAATAATAACCGCTGGCTTATAAAGGGGTCTAGTAGCTGATCTGTTATAGTGCCATTAGGCGTCTATGAATTTAGAATACAAATATAAGGTTCTAGAATAGGCAATAGCGTATGATCGTCTTTAAGTACGTCTACTAATAAGGCAACTAACTTTAAGTTTACTTATAAGGTATTATTCAAAGGGGGGTTTTATTAAAAAGCTAGCTTAGTTATTATATAGTATAGTATAGCTAAGGCAGGTACGGACTGGTATTATCTCGCCTATTCTAGGAGTAATGTTATATAAAGACGCATCTTACTACTTCCCTATATAATGCGTATAATAATAATATCGGAAAATGACCCTCTTAGTATAGCGAAAATATTGAAGAAGGTTCTTAAACGTATACCTTAAGGATTCTAATCCTAGGTTAGCTAGTATATATTCCTTTTTTAAAATAGAGGTCGGCCTATCTAGTGGCGCAGTATAAGGCCGAAGGGGTAATCTAATAGTATGCTATAGTAGCTATTGACCTAGGGGCCAGGCGATAAAGACTCTTTCTTTACTAAACCTAATAATAAACGACAACAGCGTCAAGTTAAAGGAACTAGAATAAGGGTGCGAATAGCCTTAGTAGAAACGTATAAACGAAATAAAGCCGAGAATTCCCTAGCTCCTCTACCAAATAACTAATGTAATAAGGAGTTATATTAGACTCAAAGGAGTAACCTCCGAGGGAAGATATTTATAGTACATCTAGGTGCCTAAGGCACCTCAAGTGCTGACTAATACCACCCTTTCCATTCCGGAAGGTGTTTGGGGCCAGATCCCCAAAGCGGGCCGGGCCGAAGAAGCGCTCTGCCGAGGAAGGGATACTCCGTCCCGAAGGACCGGGAGGTCTGCGTCGGGATTCGGCCCGAGCATCTCGGCCGGGTGGCCTAGGACGCGACATCGCCTCGCTGGCTGGATGCGCTGGCGCCGTGGGCTCGTCTCCCCTTGACTTTCTACCTGCGTCAGGCTGTGAGGTCAAGTGGATGCGCTTGAGCTCACTTCGCCCGACGAACTAGGAGGGCGTCTCGCGGGACTCGAACGGGTGCGTTTCGGTCATGTGAACCCGTCGTCTTGGTTGTCGAGGGAAGATCGGGTGTGGTACAGACAGACCGACTTCAATGGCTCTCTAGGTGAATATCAGTCAATTCTCAACCAGGAGGGCTTCCTATCCTCGAGCTGTGTAGTGGCTTCGACAGCTCCGATCAAATTGTGTCTTAATTCTTAGCTTGCATGC
>JAENRP010000313.1:30715-51893 GCA_024741835.1 Diplocarpon mali
AGGGTGGAGATATCCAAGCAAGAGCCGGGGGAATCTCACGGGCAGAGGAGTTTTGATGGGGAGGAGAAAGGAGAGGAATCTGTGGCTTGTCGTGAGGATGGGAGGAGTGATGAAGAGGGAGATTGGACGGTTGGACGGTTGGACGGTGGGCTGGTAGGCCGGTCGGGAGGTATGCAAGTTCAAGTTCAAAATTTGGCCTGGGGGGCCCTCTCGCTTCTGGGTGGGTCACGAGATTGTGCAGTATACGTGTATGTACTATGTACCTCTCTCCCCACGAGGTCGTGCTCCTCTTCCACAAGGGGGGGGCCGGGGGACTTGGAACCTCACCACCTTTCCCCGAAGATTGGCTTTCCTGGCTGGTGGTCAGAAGTGACGAAGCGACCAGTCGAGAGAGAAGGGTGGCAGAGAAGGCGAGCAGAGAAGGCGAGCAGAGAAGGCGAGCAGAGAAGGCGAGCAGAGAAAGATGGCATCGAATCGCTGGCGAGTCCCCTCATCCAGCGGCTCTTTTTTTGCCCTTGGCTTGGGGATGGTCGGCTTGGTATGCTAAAAAAACCAACAGAAATCCGAAGAGCAATCCGAAGATGAAATCCCCAGCCAACGTCACCGCCCTCCGAGGAGACGCCAGGAATTCTCCCCAAACATCTATCCACGACTGCGCCGCAAGACCGCGACATCCTCCTCCGCGGTAGCTGGCCCCGTCCTCGAGGGGAATTTGCTGGGGGGAGACAGAGCGTACCCGTGCTATTTCGGGGATTCCGAGGATTCGTCGGACGTGCGTCGTTACGGTGGCCGCACACCACACCAGACAAACACCGTGGACCTCGATGGAGCGAGGGCACGGAAAGCAGGGCAATGGAGCGAGGGCACGGAATGCAGGGCAATGCGATGCGATGGATTTACCTGCTGTCTAGGTATTGTGAAGGCTTGCTCCCTCTACCTCCTCGCCTCCACGCCTGAGCTCGCCGCACCTCCACCACCACCACCACCTCCTCCTCCTCCTCCTCCTCCTTGCGCCGTCCTATCTAACCTTTCCCCAGATTGCTCTGTGCCGCGGACCTCTACAACACTCCTCTTTCGGCCGAGTCTCTTTGCCTCGGGCCTACACAACATTCCTCTTTCCCTCGAGTCCCGTCGCTCGCGAGGCAGAGGAGGAACCCTCACGGCCGCTGGATCTCGTGAAGGACTCTCTCAACTCTCCCTCCCTCACCTCGGGCAGCGGGAACCTCCCAGCTCTGAAGTCACCGATCAGCCCCCTCCCCCAACCTCTCCGCCGGGTGTTGGGATTCTGCGAAGCGCGCTCTGTTACGCCAGACTCTGCTGCGTCAGACCCCTCTATCCATCCACCTGCCTACCCTGGGCAGCTCACGTACCCATACAGGTCGAAAGACTCTCCCCCCCCCCAGGCCTCCCCGACTGCACACAGTCCTCGCGATCAAAATCCTGCAAGTAGTCCTGCAAGACGGCGCGCTGGCGATTGCCCGGGTGGATCCTTGCTTCACGGAGTTGCGCTGCCTGTCCTGAACCCGACGTGGTCACCGGAATCTCCCCTCGGAATCCCGGCGTCCTGCGCGTTCCTGACTGAATTCGCCCGGCCGCCTCGCTGTCGTTTCAGCAGGGATGGATGGAAACCCCCGCCCATCATCGCATCGGGTCTTGGAAGACAGGGTTATGCATCCAGCGCAATTTCTCCTCGTGGGCCGCCCCTCTATCGAGGTAATCACTCGGAGATAAAGAGACATGCGCAATTGGGAAGAGGCGTTCCCCCTCTGCTCGACTTCTCCACCGATTCGTGGGTCGGAACGGATCTCTCTCACATGGACAAGTCGATCGACGAGCATCAGGTCCCCCAGCGAAGCGGCAAGTGAGGTAGCCGCCGCAGTTCATGACGGCCGAGTAGGCAGCACACTCCGGGTAACTGTATTTCGATGGTGGGGCTGTGTTCTATTTATACACCCGCCTGCTTCATGCTGATACTGTACTAGACGGCCATGCAGCTGGGGCGCCCTGCGCGTTCTCGTATATCGACTGCACTGAGTCGTACTAGCAACATGCATGGATACTTACCTGTAGGGACCGCATATAGTGGACCTTGGAGATGGGATTCGATCCTCTGCCGTTGATTAAGATGACTTTGTCCGTCGACTCTGGGACCGACGAGATTGCTGCTGCCTCGATCTGGCAACATGATCTTGGAGTCCTGGAAAATCGGTGGAGCCAACAAACATGGCGATACAACGCAGCATCTCCCATCTTCCTCGCCACTGAGCAAGCGGTCGTTCGTCAGAGAACATGATCCCAATACCGGGTAGCAGGTGGGTAGGCGGGGGTAGATGAAGCAGCACCAGACCAGCTGTCACCGCAACTCCTCGAGTCGAGGCGTTTGCAAATAGAACCAATAATTCATCTCGGCCTGCAGGGGAGAAGGAGGGAGAGAGAGGTACCGCCCACGCCGGCTCCAAGTCAGTCAAACAGACGGTCAAGAGAGTGGATTGGAAAGAAGGTCGGCCGCGTGGCTGCTGAGGCTTGCCCATCGTCACCGTCGCCGTGTGGAGGTTGTATCGAGTCCGCGATTTGCTTGGATGCGACTCGCCCAACCCACGTAGTGACGGGGGAGGAAGTTTATGCGACGGCTGTGCTACTCCCTCCCTCGGGGGAAGGCCGGTGATGAGCTCTCTGGCGTAGGCAGTCACGGCGGAGGCTAAGAAATCGAGATGGAATGTCGCGCTGGAATGTCGCGATCAGGATTCAGAGACGGGCTTGCATTGACAACTTGCGGCGGGAAGCCGACGGGCAAAGCCGCCGGGGAACTACTCATTCTTTGTCCTCTGCACTACCCCAGCAACCCGGTAGAGCGAGGACCCTTCGTATAAAGACATGAAGAAGAAGCGAACGATGAATTGAATGTAATGGAAATTGGCTCACATGACACGACATGACATAAGCCCCCTGAAGAGACAGAAGGTCCAGAATCCAGATCGCCCGGAGGAGGGACGGTGGGGCACAGTGGGGGGTACCCGACTACCGTACTCGGGTACGGTAACCCCTTGCGTAGCACGGCGGCCCACCTTTGAACCACCTTTTTCCTTACCTCAGCTTCTCGACTCCGGTCGGACTTCCCACGCAACCACTACGGCGAACCAAACGCCGCCGCCGCCTTCCTCTCTCGTCGAAAGGTCTCCCCCTCCCCCCCCAATCTCCACCTCGTCTGGTCGTGAGAGATCGTGTCCTATCATCAGCATCATCGCCACCGCTTCTACCACGACCACGACCCATCACCACCATCACCACTTCACCTCCATCACCACTTCACCTTCATCACCATCATCAAAACCATCGTCAGCATTACCCCCGCTCCCACCCATCTCCCACGATCTCTGCCACCATCTCCCCCCCAACGATATCTTCGCCTGCACTCTTCGCCGGCAGTCATCGCCGGCAGTCATCGCGGGTTATCATCGCTGGCGTCCCTCCCGTGCGACTCGCGAGGCGTCACGTCGATGTCGATGTAGGCCTGTGGCTCTCAGTCACATTCGATTAGAGCTTGTTCTCTCTCACATTCGTTCCCTCTCCCAACCTGCCAAACAACTCAAGCTCCCCTCATGGGACCGCGCTCCTTTCACAATAATTCGCTCTTCACCCGGAAATCGCGGTAACAATCCAGAGGCTCTGTATCCGCGATACAGCTTCTCGACCTGGCTACCTTCGAAGCTTGCCGCAACTCCGAAACGAACTGTTCGTCTGATAATCCCCGGAACGCCCAGCAGTAATACGGACGGACCCTCACCCACCACCCTTGCCCACCCCGACTCTGAGATACACGCTGCAGCCCTCCGCAGGACCATACGACTGCCTATTGTTCAACTATAATCACGCTGCATAAGATGGCGTACGCCGGCTCAGGTTCGTATCCCAATACATAGGAACACCTTGCTCGCGCATTAATCACCCCACAGTTGCCTTCGAGAGTCTGTTCCGACGATGCGTGGGATGTGATGGAACGACGCCTGCCTGCCCTCCATCATGCCCTGAAGGTCAAATCTGCTCACTGATCCCGCCAACCTGTGACTCCTGCCAGAAAACTGTCTGCGTCGAGTCGGTGACAACACCCTCCACAATCAGCCCCTCCAAATCGTCGGATTCTGGTCCGAATACCGGAGCGATCGTTGGTGGAGTCGTCGGAGGCGTGGCTCTGATCGCCATTGCAACATATCTCGTCTGGAGATTCTGCATCAAGACGAAGAGGCAATACGAGCAGGAGAGTTGGGCCGACGATCAGGATGAGGAAATGGAGGCAGAGAAGGACTTTGCAATGAGACGGGATGCAAGATCCTCCACACATACCGTTGGGTCGATAGCTTCGACTGTTCTCACCCGAGCTTCCAACATTATCCAGATTGCGTATATTCCTGGCGTCACCAATCGATCCACGCCATCCACGCCCGGTCTTCTGGTTCCACCCGTCCCCCCGATTCCGATTGCCTTGTCGGAGGCCAGCACCCCCCGCTACGAACAGGAACACTTCTTCATGCCGGGTGATCTCAGGGACTCGACATACTCCGGCTGCAGTGACCGAACATCCTACGCCAGAACGAGTGTGGGATCCACGATATACGCGAAAAACGCAATAGTTTCCTCGGTACCCGCTCAGACGATGATCAGGGGCAAGGCAGCCGTTGTCAGTGTCAAGTCGAGTGCCAACCAGTCCGGCGAATTGACGCCGCCTGTTCCGAGAGTCGATTATAACCGTTTCGGCCCCGGTCGCCCTGCCAGCCCTGCATTTAGCGTCGGATCTACTTTCCTCAACAGCGCAAGCACCGCTACAGCTACGCAAGTGAGACCTCAAGTTGTTAAAGTTGTGAGCGCGCAAAAGAAGCCAAGTCCCAATCCTTCTATAGCCGAGGATGAGACACTCCGTGCGAGCGCTCTCCCGCGAGACTCGGGGGCCATCACAATCATCGACGATACCCCAACCATGGAGCAAAGACCATTTCTTGATGCTGCCACTGCGCATCAGTCAACCGATAGCCATCTCAGCGCGGTCATCGAAGAAGCATCCGCGAAGAAAGTGGCTGGGGAGCCCCAGACACCAAGGACCGGGACTCCTTTTGGGGATGAGAACGAAGTGAAGGAGTGATGGGATTCTTTCTGGTGATGATTACTCCATGGAGAGGCCTCTGCTGTGACTTGAGCGGCTTCGCAGAGGGGAAATCATCTTATCCTTTTGTTCAAACTCGAAGAGTACTCTTGTATCTTGAGCAAAAATGGCGGGCGTGTGTAGGGTTTGGCCGTCCTCAGAGAGGGCGGAGTTAGTCCCTAGAAGATGACTTTGTCGCCGAAGTTTACAGGTCGGAGTGATTGTCTTGTTAGGGGTCGATGTACGAGAGCAAGTCACTCTTGCACAAGTGAGACTGGACGTCAAACCTTTGTTCGGACCCATTTTTCTCCAAATCATCCCCTTTCTCCATTGTTTTCATTCTTCTAGTAGCAAGGGAACTGCAGCTCGGGTTGTTAGCTGCTGCTTCTCGAACATTGAATCAAGCGCGTCAACAGCCTTGCAGCCCCTAGTCAGGCCTCAAGCACGATGCTTCTCGAGGTAGGAACAACTTGGAAGCTATCCAGACCAAGAACATGAGGTATTCCGCCTCACGGGACCTTCTACCCTCCTAAGAGGACGCTTCCGGACGCTACAAAGTGGGAACTACCCGATAGGTCTCGGTTGCTTCGATAGCTTTGTTTTACGATCCAAAAAACAAGAAAAAGAGGGGTGGAAACATCTCATAGGTGTTACAGATAAGCGCCGCAACCCTAATACAGTAGAGTAGCAAGTAAGCTTCCATTCCATTCTAAATCCATTTTCGCGAATTGAAGAGGAAAAAGGGTGTCCCTACGGTCTCCTCTGGTTCAGCTTCCTTTTGCGCAGCGAACAACGTGGTGCAATCAATCTTAGAGATGACTACATGCAACCTACCTCTACTTTGCGAGAGGGACGGATAGTATGAGAACAGGCGAAAGCGGATACAGTCGACATGCATATGCAAGCGTTTACTTTTAGGAGCGGTTGCAAGCGAAAATCAAGAGCGAGCGCCACCATACGTAGTTCTAGAGCCCACGGTAGTATGGGATACAGATATTGAAAGAAATTGAGAGAACGACGTGGTCGGGAGAAGCGAAGGACCAATACATGGTACATCTAAAGCAAGCCTGCTGCGAGTCAACTCCACGAATCCGGTACCCGCCTACACCCGAGCCCAAGCCCACTTATACATATTTGATGTACGATATGTCCCATGCACATCTCTGGCCTCGCGTGTCCTAAGCCGCACTCTCAAAACCCTCGGAAGGGATCATGGCAACACCCGCTATCGAAGTGGCGATGTTCTTCCTCACCCGCTGTCTTGTTGCCGCCGAAGAATTCTTCGCTCCGCCTTCCTCTGCTAAAATAGAAGCTTTCTCTGTTCATACTACGTTGGTGCCTCTCCTTGCTGTATCGACGATAGTTGCCTGCCAGATCCATCTCGTCCTGCTCATCAGGGAAATCGTCGAAGCGGTTCAGCGCGACAGGGCTGATGAATGCTTCCATTCGCATAGTACCCACCGCATCGAAGAAGTTATTTACGACTGCGCCCGGCCGATTGCCGGCATCCGAGGAACGGATTGAGGAGTGCCCGCTTACACTCGTGTTCAGCTGGCCAGCTGTGCAGCTTGATGGATGGAATTGGGGCTGGTAGATATCGGACGGGCCGCTGGTGTGACCGCTCATGCCTGCAGTGTTTGATGTTTGGACGTGTCCGCTGCTAGCGGGACCAGAGAAGCCACGGAAAGAGGGGGGAGGAGGGACACGACCACCGGTGTTGCTGCGTTTTCTGCCGTGGGTTGGGGCAGATGGAATGCTGCCAAGGCCTCCCTGCCTCCTGTCCAAGAAGCGTGGGACGACGGGTGGCTTTGCTGAAACTTCGGGAACGATTGGGTCGCTGCGTGAATAGACAGACTCGGTTTCTCGAATGCTGTTCTCCTTATAAGAGGATGGTACTCTTGTTGGACCATGCTGGGCAAGGACTGTTTTGCCTTTTGCGACTCGGATGGAGTCTCGGATTCCACCTCTGCAGAGGCGACGAACCTGACTAGGAGACTCAAAATCCGGTATTGAAGCTCCAGGGAGTGGAAGCGGTGCCTGCGAAATCTCGGGTAGGGCTTGCGAGGAGTGTGCGAGGAAGGACAAAGCCGTGAGCCAGGTGTAATGGCGTTCAGGGGAGGTTGCCGTAAATTTGAGAGCACGTGTTGGGGTCAAGATCAAAATCGACCTGTTAAATAACGGTGGAGATCCCCTTGGGGGTGCATTATCATCCTTCACATCCAGAACAGATTGGATCGTCACTGTAACTGTTAGCAAATATCTTCCGATCGAGCAGAGTCCACTGACACTTTCGCCCAGTCTTGCCCATCAGTGCCGAACCAGATGTAGGCTGCTTGCTGCTCCACATCACAGCTCTCTCATAAGGTGCGAGCCAGACCCAACGCTTGTGGCGTATGCCGTTCGCATTGTCACCCTCGATGCCGTTTGATTCAGCTACACCAAAGGACTTGCGCCGTCTGACATACTTGAACATCCACTCGCCCACCATTGTCTGTGCAATCGCATCAACGACACTCGAAGCATTTTTCACAGTTCCAAATGAGGTACTACCAGTGTTAAATGTGTTTGTAGTTCTAGTTGTATTGGTAGTTCTGACTGTGTTCGTAGAGGGCTGTTGCCTCTGATGGGAACGGTATCGCCGACTACCCGTCTCTCGCACGTATCGTGGCATCGTCGCTTCGCTGCTTGGCATTGGGCGTGGCTGAGGACTTCTGGGAGCTTCAGTAGATGCCGACATTGGTGGCGGCGAACGACTCCTGTAACGTCGATGACTACCAGGGCCCCCTCTGGTGATTGTGGCAGCTGATCTGACTCTTCGAATGCTGTTTGTCCGATGAAGACCTCCACTGCAAGAACCGGGTCTCCGTGCCCAAATTGGACTTCGCATTCCGTCACTGGGGGCACTGGCACTGATCAGAGGCCGCCTAGAGCTGGCTCTCGTCGGAATCGGAAAAGGAGGCACCTTCTCAGTCTCTGGAGGACTTGAGCTGCGAGCAGGTCCTTGATGGGCAGCAACACCGCTGTGTATCAGAGCAGCTCGGCGCATTGTACCCGGCCTGTTGTTTGCGGCCATTCTCAGTGGCTTGTCAAGCTGACGAGCAGTACCCCTGGTGGACCTCGATGGAAGCTCCTGCACCTCCCGAGAAAGCTCTCCATTGAATCTGTTTCTTACATGTCGGGAATTTCTTCCTTCGACGTCTTGGGAGGACTCCGGTGTCTCGTTAGATCCCATAAGTTCAGAGACTGAGACCGGCGGTGGCGAAGCTCCTTTGCTCGATCTGTACCCGCCTATGTGGGGTTTCGGAGCAGATAACGCAGTCCTGTAGCCATTGTCGCTCACGTCGCCGTCCGCAAAATCCTCCCCATCGTCAGAACTCACATTTTCGAATCCCGCGAACAGACTACTGATTCGGTGCGGTCGTCGGATCGATGTCCTTTCCTTGGACGTCAATGGACCATCGTCGTTGTTCCCAGGATAAGCGTCCCTAGTCCGGCTGAGCGATTGCGGTGGCGACGATGGAATCTCTTGTTCCAGGCTCTTGTGACTCCTCATGCGACGTGGATTTCTGGGCGGTAGGTTCCCAGGCACAGGAGAAAAGCGTTTGTTCTGCTGTTCCTCGAACGGCTCTGGTGAGGGGGGTGCCGAGGAGATTGCAGACGGTTGGAGGTGGGGCGGAAGCAAATTTAGTCGCTGCGCTACTCGAATCTCTTCGGTTTGCACCGAGACCGATCGGCTCGACATTGATGGATGCACAGAAGCCTGGCACCCAGCATCTCTGAAAAACTGGGGGAGTAACGGCTCATGCGGCGTGGCAGGAACGGAGTTTGGCGGATGAAGTTGAATGGATGGAATTGCGACGGGTGACGGCGGCAGGGCACGTCGAGCCGACGGGAGCGGTGTTTGGACTCCTGAGAGATCTGTTTGCGTCGAAATTGAGATCGTTGCCTGTACCTGATCTTCATCTGGCGTATGTGGCGGAGCGTCGGTCGGTGATTTAGGTGTCCAGGGGGGACTCATTGGATCTTCCAAGGTTTGCGATGCGGAGGACACCATCGATAGAGATATCGGATGGTCGATAATTAACGGCGGAGTTGCATGCACACGCTTCCGTCTCTGGTTTGCCTCAATCTCACATTCTCGAGGGATTACTGATTCTTGCAGTCGCTCGAACTTTGCAGTCGTAATGCCACTAACCGGCCATATGTCGATAACCGACGCATGGTTCACCACCGAGAGATGTGGTGACGGAGGAGGCGAGAATTGGATACCAGTATCGGTATAGTCAAGTTTGAGTGGTACCGTCTCGTCGTCTTCCAATATTCCATCCTCGAATTTGTCGGGGACGACGTGCTGTGCGAGACTCCTTCCTCCTGTAGTGCTGCTGGGTCGGATGAGACTGTCAATGCTCTGCGTGCGACGGCGTTGATTTCGGGAAACAATACTTTCGCGGCTCTGGCTCCGCCTCTGTCGGACAGACGTCACACTCTCGCGACCATCATGATCAGCCTGATCCTCGTCTTCACCCAGCTCCAATTCCTCTGCCAGGCTCAGACTCGTGAGTTTGCTCTCTCCATAACTATTCAAAACGCTAAGCATTGAGAATCGTATACAACTGTTCGTCAAACTCATGGCCCGAATACTTTCAGTGTCGCTCCCCAGGACGTGGCAATTGATCGAGTCCCTCGACGCGTCTTCACTTTCGCTTTCGTTCAGATGTTCGCTATTTCGAGATTGGTAAGTTGAAACTTCATCCAAGACAGCTTTCAAGCGTGTTTCGGCAACATGAGCCCTGCGTTCGAGTTTCCTCTTTTCCTCTTCCCAGTTATCCTTATCTCTAGACCATAACTCATGAGTTCGATCAGAGTCCTCTTCCTGCCTGCGAAGCTTCTTTTGCGCAGCCTCGATTCGTCGCTTGTACTCGGAGTTAGACTCCACGGCTCCGTCTCGTTCCTTGGCAGCCTCTCTGAGAGCAGCTGAAGAGCTCCCCTCTAACAGAGTTAACTGGCGCTTCAGAGACCTGTTTTCTTTCGATATTTCCGCCAAGTTAGAATCTAATTCTTCGTGTACTCCTCGACTGTCGTGAAGATCTATCTCCAATAGTTCAATAGTCCTGATCTTCTCTTCTTGGTCCCTCCTGAGTGCAAGGATCTCAGAAACCAAGTTTGCATGTAGAGTTGGGGTGAACCTTCTCGGGTCGAGTATTGAAATACTGACGGATGTGTCAGCCCTACGTGACTGCTGGGAGGGAGCTGTCACTTACCTCTCATCAACGTTTACATCATTGGACCCGCGACGAAGTCTTTCATCATTGGGCAACGGCGGAGGCGAGGATGAGCTTGGAGAATTGGACTTCGGACGCGAGGAACGGCGGGACCCACGAGACGGAGTGCGGCTCGGTGTCCCCATCGGACTCGGAAGGGAACCTTGAGCAGCCGTAGCACACTCATCTTCGGTTTCCCACGCATTCATCTTGCTGGATGGATACAATCTGTCTCGAACGGATTACCAGAACCCCAGGGCCTACAACCACGGAACGCTGAGCATCTGTGGAATCGTCGACTTTGCTACTTATTTATGTTGAACATAGAGCAACTTCAGGGGCTCGTGTTATCCTTGGTGAGGAACTGCTTTTGTCAGTCGTGAATGATGAGCACGGGGCGGGCGTACTCTTTCGGAAATTTGCTTGGATTACCTGGCCGCAGAGACTCTCAGTTGACTCGCATCGTGGAAACAGTATGATCATTGGCCTAAAACGCTTTGATGACAGGAAATTAGCTGGGCTAGTTTTACTACGGCAGGGATCCCCTGAGATACAGAGACTGGTCGGAGTTTTGAGAGAAGACATGAATGCCACCGGCTTGGACGTCAATCAAGACGAGAGGAACTGTGCAACGAGCGAGATCAGACTGTCTCGGGATACGGCCCAGGCACTGCATTTGAAGAGCGCAGGAAGGCGATCTGAGCGGCTGGAGGTTCTCAGAGATAATCGAGGATATGCGTGAGCCGTACCTTTTTCCTTTCCTACGTTGACAACTCGGCCGCCTGCTTATTTCTCATCCAGAATGTCTCTATCTCGTTATTTTCCTCCTACGTGGGCTGCTGCACTGCAGAGCTATCGCCGTTTCTGCTGATGTACTATGAGCTGTACCGGTGACAGCACGTCGGGTCATAAGGAAGGATGACCGAGAGACGCGACGGCTGTTGAGGCGAAGGTAATTCGTCCTATCGTGAGGTTTGCTGCCCACGGAAGAATCATCAGTTATGGTGTTGGTGTTTGAGGCAGAGGCAGTCCATCGAGCTTCGCGGCAGACTCCACAATCCATGTCATCACCCTTGTGACAGGGCCAGTTGATACGAATTTGTACAACTGAAGACATAATGGATAGGTGGGGAGGAGGGAGGGAGGGCGTACCGTCGGTGTAATCACCGTCGACCAGAAGATGGTGATAAGGGAAGCCGTGTCTCGGGTCTCTCGCAGCTATGTTTGGTTACCGGTCCCAGGTAGCTACTGAACTGCAGCAGCTGCAGCAACTGGTCCTTCGCTGTCGATGCCGACAGAGAGGCAAGAAGATAAATGAAGAAAGGAGAAAATAAAAGTTACGCGTGCTGAAGATGCAGCAACACACAGCCGGGCGCACCAATAACGGTCAGGCACCAACCATGCAAGTCGACACAGTCGTCGGAAAGGAGAGGATAAAGTGCACGGGGAGGGAAGTCATGCGAGGCATTAATACCGGTCTCGACAATATCGGCGAATGCACCTTGGATAGCAACGCAGGCAAGGCGAGATATGATGAAGGCCGAGCACCGTTCCCGGGGAACTCAGTAGTTAGTTGGCGGGACCTATTTAGGCTTTTTTTGAATAATTTTCTGCCCACCGCCCGTCATTGAGTCCGGCTCAGGGCGGTGTCCTGATACGGCTAGCGCAAACAGGGGATCCGCCTGGCGGGTACCTCTAGCGCCCCTGTCACCTGGAGGGGAGGGCTGGTTCCCCGCCGCCCCGGAAACAGAGGTTTACTAGGTAAGGACTCGAGGCTAACCCACTCGTAGGTCTAGCCGTCGTGGGGGTGCAGCTAACAAAACACCCAATTCCTTCTTCAACCTCCTCCATCCCTACCACGACCACGTCCTGAAGCTTCACAACAACAGGCCAGCCTGGCATCGGGGCTCTGAGAGCTATCTACTCGCATTAAAGGACTGCCTCATCCCTCCTCAGACTTCGTCCGAGGGCTTCAGAGGGCCGCCACAGTCCACGGAAGCACTTCGGTCCAGTTTTCGCGCGATTTTTTCCCTCTGCCCGAGGCCCGGGTAAGGGATAGAGTAGGGGGTCTCCCGCGCCGAAAAGGGGGGGGCGTACGTATGGTAGCTACGCACCGCTCCTGTTTCTCTACAATCTATCCGCGACTGACTGAAAATCAGGTCCAGCGCATATCAAGTTTCGTTGCCTCGGAGTAAAGGAGAGACAGCAAAGTCGCCTTGCGCTTGGCCGGAGGGCTTGCATGATGTATCTTCGGTCTTTGCAGAGTATATAACATCAGGCCAATGAGTTTACGGGTTGGGGCAATTCCAAAGCAAGACTCTGCCCCCCCGGAGGCACGACGGGGATCTCGAAAACCCCCTGTGAAGCAAAGGCCCTGCGAATCTGAACTTCGGTGCTGGTATAGCTCTTGTTATGTTCCATTGTAATCAAGAAGAGAGGCAAGCCCAATCTGCTCGCGAACATCTTGGTCCAGCAGCGATGAATTCCTCGGAGATTCGCTTATCTGATGGTCAATCTCAAGGCATGTATTCAGTACTCGAAGACAGGGGCATACGATGACCGCCGTGCTTTGGTAATTGCAAAGTAATCTATCTCGTCGCAGGCTAGATAAGCACCAAATAAAAGAGTCCTTCACTTATCAAACCTGATAATTGCACTTGGCCGCGAGAGCTTCCCCTTGCCATTATGCTGATATGCCGTCTGTTTGGCCTGCAACAAGGTGCCTATCCTCGTCCATACGAGGTAGTACTCCTCAAGCCGCTCGGTCAACAGGGGTTGAAAGATACGGTACCCGCTCAACGGAGGTGCTCCCGGAGGTTCCTTTCTCCTTAACCCTCTTCCCCCTATCCCGAGGGTACTGGGAAGTATAATTTCTGAATATTCAGAACAGCAAACAAAATACTCGAAAGTATCACAATCAAGCCATGAGGAGAAAAACCTGCAAACCTCAGGCATCAACAACGGTGTGTAGAACACAATTGTATGGGTGGGATTTTCCTTCTGTGTTTTTTTTTTTGTGTTTTGCTTTTCCCCCCCAATCCTGGTGGGATCAGACAGTACTTAGCTGCTGTCCCGGTAGCTACTCAGCCTTCGATATTTGCACACAAAATTAATAAACTGAACAATATCCTGGAGTAGAGTAAAACTATAGGCTTTCCGATGCACCTCAACCCGGAATCAAGAACGAATCGGGGGTACCGCGGTGATCTCGTGCTCCATATTCGCAATGTACTCGGCACCACAGGATATCGACGGGGGGCGACTGTGATTGAGGGGACGGACCGGGGAGCTCAAAGGAGAAAGTGGATGCTATTGAGTATAGGGGGTAAAGAGGGGATGGCAAGCTGACGTACGGGGTACCATGCTCGACCGTGTACAGGGTTTTGGTCCAGAGCACTCTACGAGTACTATCAGGTGGGCTTTATCTGGTCCTACGACGCCATACCTACCTCGCACGTGCTCACATCTTCCAAAGAGCTGCGAAGATTGGCATATAAAAGCGGGTATCCAATACTTAGAATTAAGGGTAAGGGGAGAACAGAGTGGTTACTAACTCACTCTCTACTGCAGTACGAGACCTTTCCTGGAGTACGGGTAGGTACTTGTGCTCGTATGGGAGTACAGAGTAATAGCCGCTAGTCGTAGAACAAGGCGAGCTAGGGATTATAGTTATTGTCAATTTGTTTTGTACTTGAACCACGACTCTCGGAAGTCTTGCATGGGCACGTTCGTCTCTACCCTGGCCTGATGCATGCGGATATACCATGTCTTGGACCAACGCATGCCTCCCCGACATGGGACATAGTACAGAGTACGGCGTCCGGTGACATCCTGGGTACTCTCGTCGCTACCGAGTACTTCTGTTCGCGCACAGCTGCACACTTCTCGCCCATGTCAAGTTGTCCAGAGCCAGGTCCAACATCCGGTCAGGACAGGTCGTGACAGGTCGTGACAGCCGGCGATTGACAAGCTGTCGTCGGTATCACGAAAGTCGGAAAATCAAGGTGAGAGCGACCGAGTGTAGTCACTCTTCCCCCGCCCCGCCCGAGTGGCTGCGAATGTGGACCTCGGGATTCCTGGTGTTCAGCTGAGTTTCTGGTTGGTCAAAGACTCTATGGTGGGGGAGGTGGGGAGGAAGAGATCTAGAGTGGAAAACAATTAGAGAGGAATAATAACAGAAAAAAAGGGGGATGCGGAGTGTCTTTCCCGTGGCCCTTCTTCACGAGTAATGCTAGTGCGGATGAAAAAGGAGAAGAGGATACCTTCATGTACGAGTAATGCCAAAGGGTATTAAAAGCGGAAAAGGACGAGCACGAGTAAGCAAAGCCAGTACTCGTAGTAATAATGGCAGTGCGTGTAGAGTAAACAGCGGGCAGGGACAAATCCCCAATATGTCTACCTTTCATATGTACATGCACTACCCGGCACGAGGTGAGTACTGTCGTAGTGAAACGCGGCCGTGCGGAGCTCATTATGACCCTGCAAATTTCACTTTAGATATCAGCGTTCCAGGGCTCCGGATCTATGTACTCCACCAGCGTACTGTGATCGTCCCCGGCCACGGTATCACTGGTCCTGCTCAGTCACGTCACGTAGCAAAGAAGCATCAGATGTTACTTGCTATTAATATACACAGTACCTGTAGATGTGCTTCTCATGAATCATTCATCGGAGGGCCAAAGTACCCAACTTTGGCAAGATAGATACTTAGTGCCTTGTACAGATACAGTCGAGCCGAGCCGAGCCGAGCCGAGCCGTTCGTCCCATCTGTCAGACCCATCATTGGATGTCGGAGATGGGTGCACTGTGTACTATTTACTATGTACGAGGACTCCGTACCCGGTCCTGTCGCTTCTGCGGAGTACGCACTCATGCAGCAGCGCACTTCTTGCACTCCCATGCTACAGAAATGGGACAAATTTGCTCTTACTTTGTAGAATCCCGGAGTTCCGGGAGCATGCTTGTCTTGAGCCTCTAGGCCCGAAACGGAATCGTACTCTCAAAATCGTGGGCGCAATGATTAGAGACGAATCCGACTGTCTCTTAAATCCTCGACACTCCTAGTCACTTGAACCACGTTGACCGCTTTTCAACCGCCTTGCTTCGAGTTGCTGTAGATTCAAATCGATGTGATGATACAGCGTCGCTATCTGACTAACCTAGGTACTGGAGTGAGGGTACTCGGTACCTGCCGCTCCATACTATGGTGCTATCACGTACCTAGGTACTTGGAGGTAAACTGCGTTGTTGCCTCGCGCAGGCTCCGTAGAGACCCGATCCATCCTCAAACCCAATGCTCCCGATCTAAAGACCAGTCTGATCCCCCCCCGCCGAATCAGAAAATCATCCGCGAAACCTTCCAGCCCCCACCCCCCCTCAGCCCATTCATGGGATTTCTTCGGCGGTAGCAAAGGCGAGAAAGAAGCCACTACTACATTAAAGTAAAACCCCTTGAGCCAGGCGAGGAGATCCAGGGGAGGAGATGCAGGAGATGTGCATCATGGAACTTCCAAAAGGAGTTAGATGATCTTGGCCTGGGCAGAGCCCAAAGTGCTGCTGCATTGCATCTGCAACAGTACTGTGTACTGCATATTACGAGCAGTACGACGGACGTTGTTGCAGGCCGAATAGACTTCATATTAGTCCGTTATCGAGGGGGGTCAATTGGTTGAAGTGCAATTATAAACTCCAAAAGAATGTTGTATAGTTGTAGGAATATAGTGATTATCGGTCACGTGAAGGGCCATATGCAAAGCCTTGGCATAGGCAGTATTACTTTACTTTAGATCTCCCTTATTTTATAATAACTATTAATAACTATTAAAAGGCAGAGGGGGCGTTAGAAGCTTATAGAGGTAAAGATATGATATTGGTAAGAGTTAAGGATAGAAGGTTACCCCTTTTTTCCTAAAGCTATATACGTCTTAATATTATATTAACTAAGTAGTATAGTTACTATTGGTACGCAGATTCCTATACAGGAGGCAAGTGACCCTTGTTCCTAGGGTTATCTTATAAAGACGTATTATATGCGATTAGAGTGGTTTTATATATATTTTAAATGGTTATATAACTAGAGGACTTTGGAAGGATGTTTATAATTGCCTAAGAGGGACTATAAGAAGGAAGGGATTTAGAGGTATAAAGTTACTATCTTAATTATATATAAAGAAGATAGATATTATATTAGTACTATTGAACCTATTATGGTGGGGATTACGTAACTGGCGCCTTTGGCGCACGGACCCTACTATTATTAGAGATTCTTTTATAGTAATGCTTTTCTTCTTTTAGAACTATCAATTACTACTTTATAGATATAGATACTATAAAGCTTAGGGGGGTAATATAAGAATAGGCCTAAGGGAAGACCTAAAAACAAGAGGAGGGAGTACTATAATTAGGCTTCTCTAAGATAAGGTATTAGGAACAAATCCCAAGTTAAGGGTATATTTAAGGACTATAGCACTGCGCGCCTATCTTTATATATAGAAGAGGTCCCTTTTATTATCTTATTATCCTACGCTAATTATATAATTTATATTATAAGATCCTACCTATTTTAAAGTCTTTATATATTGAGATAGGTGATATAGCTATCACTCTGATATATTATCATATGACCCTATTGCTTAGTTAATAGGATATTAATACGTATATATTTATAAGGAAGAAAGGGGTAACCTTCCTTCCTTAACTTTTACTAATATATTAACTATCGACCTTTAAAAGCCTCCTTAACCTATTGCGCTAACTTACTTAAGCTTAATAGGTTATAAGCCTTAGCTAAACTGATAATTGATTATTAACTTCTTTTAAAAAGCACTTGCGCTGCAGCTATTAGTAGGAAGTTGAACGAGACTTATAGTAAGAGGTAAGCAATCGGCAAATAGGAAGTATAATTCCCTATTTGGCCAACTTATATTATAAGAGGTATGATTCCTTACTTTATAACCCTTTAGTACTATAAGAGGTATGATTCCTTGCTTTACTATATTTTATAAGAGGTATGATTCCTTGCGTTATAGTTTAAAAAACCCTTTTCGATAAGAGGACTTCCTCCTTATTTAATACTTCTATAATACCTGCTATTTGTTACGACTAGCTCTGGAGCGTACAGTAGGGCGAGAATCGAATGACGCTGACTGTATTACCTCAAGAGGTACGCTATATAATAGAGAAGAAAAGATGAAGAAGAAGAGAGAGTCTTTAGTAGAGCTCCTCCAGAATAAGTACAAGTGCTTTACTAGCGTGCATATGATCCAGCCACCTCGCTACTTTAGCGTGCACCTGACTTCGCTACGTAATATAACTATGCATATAATACGGCTATAACACTACCTCCCCCCTTTGAAAAACTGCGCCCGCGCAGTTATATCTATAGGCGTATTATCCTCTAGGTCCCTATAATCGTCAACTCTATTATTATATGACTTAAGCTAGCTTAATAGCGCCCTCAATAGCCTCTTAGCTTAAGGGTTCTTTAGATAGAAATCTTAAATAGTATATAGCGCTATTATAGCGTTAGAGCATAGGTACTATTTAAGGTCTTTATCAGCTCCTTTCTACTTAATCTATTGAGCTTAAGTAAGTCGGCGCAGTAGGTAAAGGAGGCTTCTAAAGGTCGATAGTCGATATATTGGTAAGAGTTAAGGAAGGAAGGTTACCCCTTTCTTCCTTATAGCTATATACGTATTAATATCCTACTGATTAAGTAGTAAAATTATATAATAATATATTAAAGTGATAGCTATATCACCTATCTTAATACCCTTACTTAGACCTTACTCTAATTGACCTACAGTTAGGAAAATAATAACTATCCTTTTATACTAATCCAACTCTTAAGTATCTCTTTAAATTAAAAACAATTAATTAATAGTAACCTCTATTGAAATTACCAAACTCTACTCGTAAGGTAGGACTAGGAGTCAAATTTCCTAAAAGCGTTCCTTTATAAGACTATATGACTTAACTCGCAGTCTAGGCTTAGGAGTCGATTTAAAAACTTTCTTTTATAAGATTATATAACCTAACTTATAGGATAGGCCTAAGAGTCGTCCTTAAGCCTATTAAGCCTTTACTATCTTTTACAACCCTAGTATATCTTTAAATGCTTCGAACTTTATAACTATCTTTAATAGCTTTATAAATCTATCTGCTACTATTTAATTAATTAAGATATAAGTAATTGATAACTTATTTTTTATAATAAGGTTATAGATAAAGTAGTAGGTAATATTAATATATTTTGATCGCTTATATAAGTATAGATTTTTTATAAGTGCAATCGCCCTTATATTATCTACTTAAAGATTAATATAGTTCCTATCTTATTTAATATACTTAGCGAAACTTATATTTTTTAAAACTTAAGCGATTTATAATCCTTACTTGCAATTTAATAATATTAATATATATTCGGCCTTAGTACTTGCGATAGCTACTGATTTCTACTTCCTACTTCCTTATAATATAGGTCTACTATATAGTACTGCTACGCTTTTAGATATACTTTTTTAACCTTTTATATTTACCTAATCGGAATTGGTATATACCTTAAGCTTTATACTTATATATTTTGTTAATCTGTATCTTACCTTTTATATAATTATTAATCGAAGGTACTTTTTAAATCGCTTAATTATATTCTTATATTAAATCGTTAGATCCTTTAAGTTCTAACTAAGTTGCTTAATAATAAAGGCGATATCTGGTCTTATATATATTATAGTATATATAATTGCTTTAATATCCTATTAGTACTTCTTCAGATCTCCTTTCTACTTATTTTCATTAGTAGGCTCTAACTTATTATACTTTCATATTGAGATGGGTGATATAGCTATTACTCTGATGTATTGTTATATGACCCTACTGCTTAGTTAATAGGATGTTGATACGTATATAGCTGTAGGGAAGAAAGGGGTAACCTTCCTTCTTTAACTCTTACTAATATATCGACTATTGACCTTTAGAAGCCTCCTTTACCTACTGCGCTGACTTACTTAAGCTTAATAGGTTATAAGCCTTAGATAGACTGATAATAGATTATTAACTTCCTTTAGAAAGCACTTGCGCTGCAACTATTAGTAGGAAGTTGAACGAGACTTATAGTAAGAGGCGAGTAATTGGCGAATAGGAGGTATGATTCCTTATTTAGCTAACCTATATTACAAGAGGTATGATTCCTTGCTTTATAATCCCTTTGGTACTGCAAGAGGTGTAATTCCTTGCTTTACTATGTTTTATAAGAGGTATGATTCCCTACATTATAGCCTAAAAACCCTTTTCGATAAGAGGACTTCTTCCCTATTTAATACTTTTATAATACCTGCTATTTAATCACTTTAACCTTTTAATAGGAGGAGTGCCCTTAACTATTTAATTTATTTAATTTTAATGCAATTCTATTCGAAATGGTAATAGCTTCCGATTCTGATCGAAATACTAGACCTAGAGACCTTTAACTCTTTCAAAAGAACTAGTAATAATGGTTCGATAATTTAAAGCTTTACTTTAAGAGCAAAGGTATCGAAATAGCGATTTAAAAGACACTTATTAAATACGCGAGAATAGCCCTTTATACTCCTTCTATTGATTTATCTACTTCTACTTTAATAGCTAATATAACTGCTAAGGATTTGCTAAATATATTAAATAAGCTTAGCTTAAGAGCTTTAGTAGATAATAACTAAGAATCCTAAAGGTAGATTTTAAATATAGAAAAGGAGAAAGAGTATAGGCTGGCCTTAGTTAAATGTAAGCTTAAGATTAATAGAGGTTTAAGTAATAAAGACTAAGATTTTATTTGAGTTTATAATAATGCGAAGATAAGATAGGATACTTTAAAGGTAAAATACTCTTATATAACTGCCTTTAATACTTAATATCTATTATAGTAGATCACTTTATTTTAATATAAAAAAGATAAAGATAGTAAGGATATAGATATAAATATAGACTTTACTTAATTTATACTATATAAAGTAAAGAGGAAAGTAAGAGCCGCAGATCTTAGGATAGCTATAACTTTTAAGAAAACTCAGCTTTTTAGTTTCTTACTTAATAGCCTCTCTCTTAAGTTTGCTATTGCGAAATAATCTCTTCTTATTTAACCTAACCTTAAGATTTATAAGAAGATCGACCTCCTTTGAACTATTAAGTAAGACCTTAAAGGACGCTCTAAATCGGCAAATGCTGTATTATAAGGTAATAATAAGCCTAAGAAGAGAAAGGAGCGTAAAACGAGCCCTTAAGCTTATTAGGGATACTACTTTTATAATAGTACTTATAATATTACTAATTATAAAGTTAGAAGGCAATTGATTAATATAGTCGCTAGCTTTAATATTAAGAAGTAATTAAAGCAGAAGTTAAAAAGTAAATTATCTTTATCTTACTAAAGGCTGCAATTACTAAGGAAAGGCAAAGGAAAAGGCTATTTAGCTAGAACTTTAGCAAATACCTTTAATAATAATAGTAGGTTATTTAAACTTAAATCTACTTCTAATAATTCAAATAATAATTATAATAAAGATGCTTACGTTTTAAAAGCCGATCTTTATAAGATCCTTAAATCTAATTAGTATAGTAATACTAGTTATATAGTATATATAATTAATAAACCCTACTTATTTAAAGGCCCGCTTATTAAAATAAAAAGGCGCTCTATTAAGGTTAATAGTAGAAGGTTGTATATAGACTTAATAGGTATAGTAGAGATAAATATCGCTAGCGTTTCTTTCCTTTTATAAAATATTCTCCTTATACTTAGCTTAAG
>JAENRP010000314.1:0-15366 GCA_024741835.1 Diplocarpon mali
ATAAATAATAATTATAAAGTAATCTTTAAGACTAAAATCAAAGATAGACTTTATATTATCTTAAAGGTAATATTATAAAAATTGACTCTTAGGCTAGACTTATAAATAGATTCCTTTAAAGAAAGTATACTCTTCGCCTTAATATAATTAAGCAAGGATAAGGAAAATAGATAGACTCTTAAACTAAGATCGCAAGTGAAATTCGCGAAAATGACTCTTAAGCTAGGATTATAGGTAGAATGTAATATATCTTTAAAGATGACTCTTAAACTAAGATCATAAGTGAATTTAATAGAAATGACTTTTAGGCTAAAATTGCAAGTAGATTTTGCAAATTTACTAATAATAACTCTTAAGCTAAAATCGCAAGTGAAATTCGTAGAAATAACTCTTAAGCTAGGACCGCGACTGAACTTCGCAGATTTATTAAAAACGACTCTTAAGCTAAGACTGCAAGTAGATCTTACTATTTCTAGGAAATCGACTCTTAAGCCAAGACTGCAAGTAGATCTTATAGTTTTATTAAAAACAACTCCTAAGCCAGACTTGCAATTGGAAAATAGTAAAACCTTAAACTGCTATTATTATTCCTTTCTAGCTACTAATAATAAAGTATTAACTAACGATAGGCTACTAAAGCTATTAGAAGTTAAAAGCCTATTAAGGTATTAGCTAATATATAGAAGATTCGCGTATCTAAAGCTAAAGAAATTGAAGGGCCTATATAAGGTCTTAACCTTAAAACAGAAGATCTAAATACTAAAGGATCGCCTAGTGTTGCAGGTATGCCCGTTACATATTTGTCACATGATCTGTCATATGACACATCATACACATGATATGTCATATGACTTGCCACATGACTTAGTGGCAGCCCTTATTAAATAGCTTGTAGTTAGAGAGCTCTTATGAATCAAGATATCCAATATCGTCGTTTGCACCTCATACTTCTTCGTACCCTCTTCTAATCTACTATCAAGTTTACTATTAGAGAACCTTATTACTATAGGTTATAAGCCCTATATGCCTATAAATAGCATTCGATAAATTCCATCGATTAGAGTCTCTTTTATAAACGAAAAGGCTGATCGATATTTTAAGTTTTACTTAACTAACAATATATAATAGCGTTATTTTAATAATAAAACAGTGGCTACTCCCCTTTCGGAGCGCTATGCAATAATCTAAGCTTACGCAAGATTCGTCACTATAGCTGAATCATTAGGACTAATAGCTAAGATTACTAGCTTAATTGCTAAAAGTACTCTACTACTTGAATCACCTAATTTTAAAGGGATTGATATATAGTACCTTAAACTCGAATTCAATAGTTCATCTCCTTCTCTTCCTCCTCCTCCTTTCGATAACTCTATATATATATATATAAATAAGATATTATTGTCTTCGGCTGCCTTTAGCCTCTTTAAGTCTTAAAAGCTTAAAGGCGCAAAGGACTATAGCTAGTAGAGGAATAAGGTTTTGAACTTTGCAAAGTCAAACGCCTTAACTATATATCTCTATACAAAAGCTAGAATATATGCTTTACCTAAGGTTGACTTATAAGACTATTCTATTATACTTAAGGAAAGGGATAATTAGGTTAAATAGGAAGCTAAGGAATCTCAAATAAAGCTTACTATTATACTTAATTGCAAACTAGGCCTATTAGCTTATATAAAAGGCGATAAATCTGCCTTAAATATATAAGAAGCTTTTTAAAAATAGTATAAAGGATTTAGAATAGTGCTTAAATATAACGCTATATAGACTTATATTACTATTAAATATAATAACTTCAACTTACTCAAAGCTTACGTCATCGCCTTTAGACTTTTAATCATTAAATTGAAAGCTTTCGACTCTGCCTCTCCCTTTTACTAATACCCTATTATATTTATTGCTAGCTATTCCAATAGATAGCCTATTTAGGTAAATCGATAACGCTTTAACCTTCGCTTAGCTATAGCTGCTAGACGAAAATCAAAGATTACGCTTAAAGCTCTTATTAAAAATATTACTAATAAAGCTCAAGCCTTATAGAGTTTAAAAATGAATAGAACCGTCTTATATAATAATAAATCAGCTAATAAGCTATATTCCTCTAATTATAAGAAGTCAGAAAATAAGAGAGGTTTCAAAGACTTAAAGAAAAGTACCTCTAGGAATACTACTAACTCCCTTAATTCCCCTAACTCCCTCTATCCTTATTATAAGCAATGAGAGCTATACTATAAGGCAGAAGATTGCTTTGCAATTAACAAATCGAAAAGAGAGGCTTAGGAGAAGGATTTAAAGAAGAAGTACGTATTCTATTACCTTAAAGGTAAGGACGATAAGTCCTTACTATTATTATCAAAAGGTAAGAAGCCTTTTAAGAAGATTCAAAAGGAAGACGAAGAGCTAGATAATAATCTCTTTAGGCATATTATGCTATTACTAACCCTAGGGCTAATTCTCACTCGCGAGCCGGGCCTAAGAGTCAATTCCTCACTAGGAGGCGACTCCTCCCTAAGGCCAATTTCCACTCGCAGGCCGGGCCTAGGAGTCAGTTCTTTTACCTCCTACTTTTTATTAAAATTGAGGAATCGTTAGCTATACGATATAGGTGCTAGTAAGTACGTTTCTAATAATCTCTCTAAGTTTACCTCTTATACTACTTAAGATAATCTACCCTCCTTAAGTACAATTAATAGATCTATTTAACCTTTTAGTATTAGCACTTACAAAGTTAATGCACTAAAATCTAATAGAAAGGTATATATTCTTAAGTTAATTAATACTCTTTATATACCTTAATTACCTATCTGCCTATACTTAAGTAGTAAACTTAATAAAATCAAAGGCTTCTATCGAAATAGCAAGCTATTCCTATCTAATAAGAAGGAAATTTGCACTATTAATAATAATATATATATTAATAAGGAATAGCCTTCTACTAACTCCTCTAGTTATATAAGTGGATATGCTCTCTTAGCTGCTATCGAGAATAGACCTCTTAATATTAAGCTTTGGCACCGTCGATTAGGCTACGCTAGCCTATAAACGGTTAAAAAGACCTAATCTACTATTACTAATATATAGATTAAGGAAATAAAATTAAAGAAGACGCGAATTTGCGCTCCTTGCGAAAAGGGCAGACCTCTCTAATATATTAATAAACGTTTAGCTTACCCTCGACCTATAAAGGCACTTGACGAGCTATACGTTAACGTTATTTATTTAAAGCTAATTGGCCTTAATAGTTATAAATACGCCTCTATCTTCACTTGCCTAGCTATAATAGCTAGATAGGTATAGATATATATAAATAAATCTAATGCCTTTAAGGTAAATAAGAAGATAATTAGCCTTTTATAAACTTAGTATAATTATATAATCAAGCGGTAAAGAACTGATAAAGGCAAGGAGTACTCTCTTATATAGATGCAAATACTTATAGAAAACCTTAGTATAATTTTAAAGGAATCTACTTTATATATACTAAAATAAGATGGTAGATTGGAATGATCAATTTATACACTAATAGAAAAGTTGCAAATAGCTATAATTGACTAAAATATCCTCTCCTTTCTCTAGCCTTACCTCCTTCTTTTGATAATATATATTACTAATCTTATTGCCTTTAATATTCTAAGTGGTAAGACTCTATATAAGGTCTTTTAGGACGATATTAAGCCTAATAAGCCGTATACTCCTTTAGTTAAGCATCTTCGAGTATTAGGCTATTGCGTCTATATGCTAATCGAGAAAGAAAAGCGAACTTAAAGTAATAAACTCGCTTTAAGAGCAAAGGTAGGTACTCTTATCGGATTTAATAATAGAAGTATCTATCAGATTTATATGCTATTGCAAATAGGTAAAAAGATTATTCGATCGTCTTATATTCGATTCGATAAAGATAGCTTGATTATAGAGCCATACCTTAAGGAAAACTCCTATTCTTAATTAAGGGGTGATTTCACTCCTGGGCCGGGACCGCGAGTCAATTCTTCTGATTCAGGAGAAGCTAATGAAGCTGCGCTTCCAACTCTAAGAAAGAGAGGAAGACCTCCTGGTTTAAAGAATAAGGCTTACCCTTAGCCTTCCGAGAAGAGAGCTACTCGCTCTACTGCTCTTAGATTCAAAGCTAATAACTCTAATGATAAGGAAGCCTATTTAAGCGCCTTCTATATAGCCTTACTCGACTTTCTATACTTAAATAACCTAAAAACAGTCGAATAAGCCCTCTCTTATGCTAATGCCGATAAATGGCGATCTGCGATCAACTTTAAATATAATTCCCTTACTTATAAGAATATATAAGTGATAGTGAAACGCTTAGAACTCTTTAAAGATAATAGAGTACTTAGATTAAGGCTTATCTTTAAAATAAAAAGAGACTAAAACGGGGAAATCTCTTAATAGAAGGTTAGATTTATTATATAAGGCTATATATAATAATAAGGTCGAGATTATAACTAAACCTTTGCTAGCGTTTGCAAATCTGCCGTTTAAAAGATTGCAATTGCGCTTGCAGCTCTTTACAACTTTGAGCTAGATCAGTTTAATATTAAGATAGCTTTCCTTAATTTAGAAGCTGACTCTAATATTTATATTAAGTTACCTCTTAAATACACTTAAGATAAGGTCGTTCTTTTACCTTAAGACTACTGTCTTAAGCTTCTTAAGGCCTTATATAGCTTAAAGTAATCTCTACAACTATAATAAGAAAAGCTATAGTTCAAGCTGTAAAAGCTTGATTTTCAACCTTTTAATACTAACAATTGTATATATATCAACCGCGCCTCTCGGATTCTTATTATTACCTATATCGACGACTTCCTTATAGTAGCTAAGAAAGGTGATATATATAAGAAGTTTAAGAGAGATCTTCGCAACCTCTTTAAGATTATAGGTAGCGAACTGGCTAACTACTTCTTAAGAGTTTATATAGTTAGAGATTGATAAAATAGAACGATCTTGCTTTATTAAGACGCTTATATTAATAAGGTTCTTAAACGTTTTTATATAACTAATTATAAGAGCGTACCTACGCCTTTTGCCAATGGCTATAAAGTTTATATAGTCAAATTTAAAGGCTAAGCCACTTTATAGGAAGTAAAGCTATACTAAGAGATCTGCGGTTCTTTATAATACCTTGCGCACTATATGCGTTAGGATATACTATACTACTGCTCTATTCTTAGCAAACTCCTTACTAACCCTTTACTATAATATATAGTAGCTTTAAAATGAGTTTTATAATACTTGTAAGGAATGCGATTCTATTATACTACCTTTAGAAGTAAAACAACTGACTTAGAGCTTTAGAAATTGCATAGCTACTGCGATTCTAACTAGGTAGGTAATAGAGGAAGTAGAGCCTCTTATTCTAAGGCCGTCTTCTTCCTTAATAATAGCATAATTACCGCCTCTTCTAAGCGATAGACTATTATTACTCTCTTATTTATAGAAGTAGAGTATATCGCTATATATAAATTCATATAAGAGGCCTTTTAAATACGCTAGGTACTTAAGGAAATAGGCTATAGCAGCGATGATGCTACTAAAGTCGAGATGATCTGCAATAACCAAAGAGCCCTTTATCTTATCGAAAACCCCGAATATTATTAGAGAATAAAGCATATTAATATCAAGTTCTATTATATTCGGCAAGAGCTTCGGAAAGGCCATTTAGACCTTTAGTATACAAATACTAAAGATAATGCCGCTAACGGTCTTACTAAGAGCTTAAATAGCTCCAACTACGCCGCCTTTATCAAATTGTTAAATATAAAGGTTCTACACCTTGATTAAGGGGTGATTTTTTTTTATACCTCTATTATAAGGTGATTTTTTTTTTTTTATACTTCTATTAAGAGGTGATTTTTTTTTTTACTCCCGGGCCGGGCCCGCGAGTTGATTTTGACTTTTTTAAGGGGTGGATTTCCTACTCTAAAGTAGAGCGCGCTAGCGAATTCTACTCTATTTCCTATATCTGCAGGTTGATTTTTCATACGAAACTATAGATTATAATCAAAGTTATAACATTATATATATTGCTAGCGAGTACCTTTAAAGGTCTCCCTAAAGGGGTATATTACAGGTATACCCGTCATATATTTATCATATGATCTATCATATGACACATTATATATATGATATATCATATGACTTGCCATATGACTTAGTGGCAGCCCTTGTTAAATAGCTTATAATTAGAGAGCTCTTATGAATCAAGACATCCAATATCGTCGTTTGCACCTCATACTTCTTCGTGCCTTCTTCTAGTCTACTATCAAGTTTACTATCAGAGAACCTTATTGCTATACCTAGTATACCGAATTTGCAAGCTAATAAAACTTCAAAATCGGACGCGAATTAAGCTTAGTCTATAGAAAGATTCGATACTAGCGCTAATATCTATTAATACTATTAAACTATTTACAACTTTAATTAAAGGAAATAATTGGTTTTTTTAAATAGTAGATAACTCTACTTAATAGATATAGACTATTTGCGCTAAGACTAAATTTAAGCTTATAGAAAAGCTGGAAACTTGGAAAGTAATAAAGGAACGCTAGACTTAGTTAAAGCTAATAGCTATTAGGTCTAATAACGTATTAGAGATTAAGGTAAAGCTAGATAAATAGGCAAAATAAGGAGTTTATTATAAACTAATTATAATATATAAAGGTTCCTATTAGAATAGCATTACTAAGCGAAGCATTTAGCAAGTAGAAACTGACTATCGCGCTCTATTGCAAGATGCTAACCTACTATTAGAATTCTAGGACCTTGCAGTTAAGGCAGATATATACTTATAAAATAGAATAGGTAGTGGACTAATAGTTAATAGCACTTAAATATTGCTATATAAGGCATATTTCAAATAGAAACTAAGCTTAAACTATATCTATATCTTTAAAAGCGTTTGCTACTCCTATATTAGCCTAAAGTCCTAGCCCGCGGGTATAAAGAGTAAGAAGCTAATAGACTAAGGTAAAGAGTATATATTTATTAAGTATATTAAATAGATAATAAAGCAATAGATAATATATGCGCTAGATCTAAGGCGAGTAATTATATCTTTTATAATTGAGTTCGACGAATTTTAAAATAAGGGAGAGCTATCCTTAAAGCTCTATATACCTAGAGATTCGTAAAGTATACTATTCAATAGTAATACTATTAAGCCAAACTAATAACCCCTTTCTCTTAGCTTAAGTATATTAAGCGCACCTGCTGATCGACGACTTGCTAATCGCCTAAAGGCCGAATAGACTATTCCTATTATCTGCAAACTACCTAAAGTATAGAACAACTTCGATATTATTATCCCTTTAATTAAAGCACCTATAGTAAAGGATATTCCTAAAATAGGTATAAGTAATAATAAGCCTTTATTATCGGAAAGCGGTTCCTTAGATAATAAGCCTATAGAACCTATAGCTGAACCTACGCCTTTAAAGAGGAATAGAGACTTAGAACCGGAAGATACCTTAGACAAATATAAGTTTAAGCATATCTAGGCTATAATAGCGCATAGGATCTATAAGCTTAAACTTTAATAGAGCTTTAATAAAGATAATGCATTCCTAGCCACTAAGGAGATAATGAAAATCTCTCTTCTAAAGACGTATAATAAAGCTATTAACGATCTAGAGAATAGAGCAATATAGAATAAAGCAATTTAAAAGGAGATAAGCTCTCTTATTATAAATAATATATAAATAGAGGAACTAATGCCAAAGGATATAAACCTAGTTTTAATAAAGTGGGTCTTTATAATCAAGATATATGCAGATAGGACCTTAAAACATTATAAAGCAAGGCTTATAGCTAAGGGCTTCTCCTAATAGTATGGAGAAGACTACTTCGATACGTTCGCACTAATAGTTCGTATAAATACCCTTTGCATATTTATAGTAATAGTAGCTACTAAGAACCTTAAATGCAAATAGTATGTTGAGATGGGTGATACAGCCATCACTCCGATGTATTGTCATATGACCCTACTGCTTAGTCAGTAGGATATTGATATATATATAGCTGTAGGAAAGAAAGGGGTAACCTTCCTTCCTTAACTCTTACTAATATATTAACCATCGACCTTTAGAAGTTTCCTATACCTACTGCGCCGACTTACTTAAGCTTAATAGGTTATAAGCCTTGGATAGACCAATAATAGATTATTAACTTCCCTTAGAAAGCACTTGCGCCGCAACTGTTAGTAGGAAGTTAAATAAGACTTATAGTAAAAGGCGAGCAATCGGCAAATAGGAGGTGTGATTCCCTATTTAGCTAACCCGTATTGCAAGAGGTATGATTCCTTGCTCTACAACCCCTTTGGTACTGCAAGAGGTGTAATTCCTTGCTTTACTATGTTTTATAAGAGGTGTGATTCCCTGCGTTATAGCCCAAAAACCCTTTTCGACAAGAGGACTTCCTCCCTATTTAATACTTCTATAACACCCGCTATTTAATCATTTCGACTTTTCGATAGGAGGAGTGCCCTTAACTATTTAATTTATTTGATTTTAAACGCAATTCTATTCGAAACGGCAATGGCTTCCGATTCCGATCGAAATACTAGGCCTAGAGACCTCTAACTCTCTTGAAAGAACTGGCAACAATGGTTCGACGATTTAGAGCTTTACTTTAAGAGCAAAGGCATTAAAATAGCGATTCAAAAGACACTTATTAAATACGCGAGAATAGCCTCCTATACTCCCTCTACCGATTTGTCTACTTCTACTTTAATAGCTAATACAACTGCTAAGGATTTGCCAGATATACTAAATAAGCTTAGCCTAAGAGCTTTAGTAGATAATAATTGAGAATCCCAAAGGCAGATTTTAAATATAGAAAAGGAGAAGGAGTATAGGCTGGCCTTAGCCAAATGCAAGCTTAAGATCAACAGAGGTTTAAGCGACGAAGACCGAGATTTTGTTCGAATTCACAATGACGCGAAGATAAGATAGGATACTTTAAAGGTAAAATACTCTTAGACAATTGCCCTCGACACCTAGTATCTACTATAGCAGATCACTTCATTTTAGTATAGAAAAGATAAAGATAGCAAGGATATAGATATAAATATAGACTCTACTTAGTTTATACTACGTAAAGCGAGGAGGAGAGTAAAAGCCGTAGATCCTAGGATAGCTATGACTTTTAGGGAAACTTAGCTTTTTAGTTTCCTACTTAATAGCCTCCCTCTTAAGTTCGCTATTGTAAAACAATCTCTTCTTATTTAACCTAACCTTAAGATCTACGAGAAGATCGACCTCCTTCGAACTGTTGAGCAAGACCTCAAAGGATACTCTGAATCGGCAAATGCCGCGTTATAGGGTAAAGACAAGCCTAAAAAGAGGAAGGAGCGCGGGACGAGCCCTTGAGCTTATCGGGGATGCTACTTCTATAACGGTACTTATAATATTACTAATTGTGAAGTTAGAAGGCAACTGATTAATATAGTCGCCAGCTTTAATATTAAGAAGCAATCGAAGTAGAAGTTAAGAAGTAAACTGCCCTTATCCTACCGAAGGCCGCAACTATTAAGGAAAGGCAAAGGAAAAGGCTATTTAGCTAGAACTTTAGCAGACACCTTTAATAATAATAGTAGGTTATCTAAACCTGAATCCACTTCTAATGATTTAAATAATAATTATAATAAAGATGCTTACGTTTTAAAAGCCGATCTTTATAAGATCCTTGAATCCAATTGGTATAGTAATACTAATTGTATAGCATATATAATTGATAAATCCTACCTATTTAAAGGCCTGCTTACTAAAATAAAAAGGCGCTCTATTAAGGTTGGTAGTAGAAGGTTATATACAGACTTGATAGGTATAGTAGAGATGAATATCGCTAGCGTTTCTTTCCTTTTGCAAAATGTTCTCCTTATGCCTAGCTTAGGTATCAATCTCTTATCTAACTGCAAGATCTATATAGAGTTGAATTATATAGGAGTTTTTAATAATCAATTTATATAGTTTATAAATAACAATTATAAAGTGATCTTTAAAGTTAAAATTAAAGATAGACTTTATATTATCTTAAAGGTGATATTATAGAAATTGACTCTTAGGCCGGACCTACGAGTAGGTTCCTTTAAGGAAAGTGCACTCTCTGCCCTAATACAATTGAGCAAGGATAAGGAGAATAGATGGACTCTTAAGCTGGGATCGCGAGTAAAATTCGCGAAAATGACTCCTAAGCTAGGACTATAGGTGGATTGCAAAGTGTCTTCGAAAATGACTCTTAAGCTAGGATCATAAGTGAATTTGGTAGAAATGACTCCTGGGCTAGGACTGCGAGTGGATTCTGCAAATTCCGGGAAATCGACTCCTAAGCTAGGACTGCGAGTAGATCTCGCGATTTTATTAAAAACGACTCCTAAGCCGGGCTCTCAATTGGAAAATAGTAAAACCTCGAACTGCTATTACTAGTCCTTTCTAGCTGCCGACGATAAAGTATCGACTGACGATAGGCTACTAAAGCTATTAGAAACCGAAAGCCTATTAAGGTATTAGCTAATGCATAGAAGATTCGCGCATCTAAGACCAGAGAAATTAAGGGGCCTGCATAAGGTCTTGACCCTAAAACGGAAGATCTAAGTACTAAAGGATCGCCTGGTGTGCCGAATTTGTAAGCTAATAAAACTTCGAAATCGGACGCGAACTAAGCTCAGTCTATAGAAAGATTCGATACTAGCGCTAATATCTATTAATACTACCGGACCATTTACGACCTTAATCAAAGGAAATAATTAGTTTTCTTAAATAGTAGATAATTCTACTTAGTAGATATAGACTATTTGCGCTAGGACTAAATTTAAGCTTATAGAAAAGCTGGAAACTTGGAAAGTGATAGAGGAACGCTAGACCTAGTTAAAGCTAATGGCTATTAGGTCTGATAACGCATTAGAGATTAGGGCAAAACTTAATAAATAGGCAAAATAAGGAGTTTGTTATAAACTAACTATAATATACAAAGGTTCCTATTAGAATAGCATCGCCGAGCGAAGCATTTAGCAAGTAGAGACTAACTATCGCGCTCTACTGCGAGATGCTGACCTACCACTGGAATTCTAAGACCTTGCGATTAAGGCAGACGTATACTTGCGAAATAGAATAGGTAATAGACTAATAGTTAATAGCACCCGAATATCGCTATATAAGGCATATTTCAAACAGAAACCAAGCCTGGACTATATCTGCGTCTTTAGAAGCGTCTGCTACTCCTATATTAGCCCAAAGTCCTAGCCCGCGGGTATAAAGAGCAAGAAGCTAATAGACCGAGGTAGAGAGTATATATTTATTAAGTATATTAAACAGATAATAAAGCAATAGATAGTATACGCGCTAGACCTAAGGCAAGTAATCACATCCTCAGTAGTTAAGTTCGATAAATCTCGAAATAGGAGGGAGCTATCCTTAAAGCTCTATATACCTAGAGATTCGCAAGGTATACCACTTAATAGTAATACTATTAAGCCGAACTAATAACCCCTCTCTCTAAGCTCAGGTACATCAAGCGCACCCGCTGATTAACGACCTATTAGTTACCCAAAGACCGAATAGACTATTCCTATCGTCCGCGAACTGCCTAAAGTATAGAACAACTTTAATATTATTATCCCTTTAATTAAAGCACCTATAGTAAAGAATGTTCCTGAAACAGGTATAAGTAACAATAAGCCTCTACTACTAGAAAGCAGTTCCCCAGATGATAAGCCTATAGAACCTATAGCTGAACCTACGCCTTTAAAGAGGAATAGAGACCTAAAACCAGAAGATACCTTAGACGAACGCAAGTCTAAGCGTATCTAAGCTATAATAGCGCATAGGATCTACGAGCTCGAACTTCAATAGAGCTTAGATAAAGATAATACGTTCCTAGCCGCTAAGGGGATAATGAAAATCTCTTTTCTAAAGATATATAATAAAGCTGTTAACGATTTAAAGAATAGAGCAGTATAAAGTAAGGCAATCTAAGAGGAGATAAGCTCTCTTATTGCAAATAGCATATAGATAGAGGAACCGACGCTAAAGGACGTGAACCTAGTATTAACAAAGTAGGTCTTTACAATTAAGATATATGCAGATAGAACCCTAAAGCGTTATAAGGCAAGGCTTATAGCTAAGGGCTTCTCCTAACAGTATAAAGAAGACTACTTCGACACGTTCGCGCCGATAGTTCGCATAGACACCCTTCGCATATTCATAGCAATAGTAGCCGCTAAGGACCTTAAATGCAGATAGTACGATATTAAAAATGCATTTACTAAAGCAATTATAAAAGAACGGATTTTTCTCTCCTAACCTAATAGTATTCCTATACGCGCTAGCCACTCTCTTTGTATACTCCGCAGTATCTACAGGCTTAAACAATCAGCCTATAATTAAAACCTCTTATATAGCTCTGCTCTAATAGAAATGGGATTCATTTAGAGCCTAGCTAACCCTTGTCTGTTTACCTATGCTAAGCGTAGAATTAAGTTGCTACTATATATTGATGATATTGCTATAGCTGCGAAAATAACCACTCAATTGGATTAGTTCTTTATAATAATTCGGAAACGTTTTAATACTAAGGATCTAAAGGGAATTTATAAGATCCTTAGCATCTGCGTTATAAGGAACCGCTTTACTTAAGAACTCTAGTTGGATCAAGAGTAGTATATTAAGAAGATCCTAGACCGAATAGGACTCTCCACTTATGCTCCTAACTTTAAGCTAAAGCATACTCCAATCGAAGGAAAGTATAATAAGTTAAAGCCTGCTAATAAAAATAAGCAAAGAGGAGATCTAAAGAAGTACTAATAGGATATTAGAGCGATTATATATACTATAGTATATATAAGACCAGATATCGCCTTTATTACTAGGCAACTTAGTCAGAACTTAAAGGATCTGACGATTTGATATAAGAATGCAGTCAAGCGACTTAAAAGGTACCTTCGATCGACAATCATATAAAAGGTGAGATATAGACTAACGAAATATATAAGCGCAAAGCTTAAGGTATATACCGATTCCGACTGGGCAAATATAAAAGGTTGGAAAAGTATATCTAGAAGCGTAGTAGTACTATATAGCAGACCTATGTTATAAGGAAGTAGGAAGCAGAAATCAATAGCTATCGCAAGCACTAAGGCCGAATATATATTAATATTATCAAATTGCAAGTAAGGATTATAGATCGCCTAAGTTCTAAAAGATATAGGTTTCGCTAAGTATATTAGACGAGATAGGAACTGTATTAATCTTTAAGCAGATAATACAAGGGCGATTGCACTTGTAAAGAATCCACACTTGCATAAGCAATCGAAACATATCGATATTACCTATTACTTTATCCGCGACCTTATTGTAAAGAACAAGTTATCAATCACCTATATCCTAATCGATCAAATAGTAGCAGATGGATTTACAAAGCCACTAGAGACGGTTGCAAAGTTCAAAGCGTTTAAAGATATACTAGGGTTGCAGAAGACAGTAGGGGCTTAGCAGGCTTAAGGACGACTCCTAGGCCCGCCCCGCGAGTTAGGTCACGTGGTCTTATAAAGGAACATCTTTTAGGAAATTTGACTCCTGGTCCCACCCCGCGAGTAGGATTAGTGATTTCAATAGAGGTTGCTATTGATTAATTGTTTTTGATTTAGAGAGATACTTAAGAGTTGGATTGGCGCAAAAGGATAGTTATTATTTTCCCGACTATAGGTCAATTGGAGTAAGGTCTGAGTAAGGGTATTAAGATAGGTGATATAGCTATCACTCTGATGTATTATCATATGACCCTACTGCTTAGTCAATAGGATATTAACACGTATATAGCTATAGGAAAGAAAGGGGTAACCTTCCTTCCCTAACTCTTACTAATATATCGACCATCGACCTCTAGAAGTTTCCTATACCTACTGCGCCGACTTACTTAAGCTCAATATAGTATAATATTAAAAATGCATTTACTAAAGCGATTATAAAGGAATAGATTTTTCTCTCTTAACCTAATAGTATTCTTATATACGCTAGCTACTCTCTTTATATACTCTATAGTATCTATAGGCTTAAATAATCAGCCTATAATTAAAACCTCTTATATAGCTCTACTTTAGTAGAAATAGGATTCGTTTAAAGCTTAGCTAACCCTTATCTATTTACCTATACTAAGCATAGAATTAAATTGCTATTATATATTAACGATATTACTATAGCTGCGAAAATAACTATTTAATTAGATTAGTTCTTTATAACTATTTAGAAATATTTTAATACTAAAGATCTAAGGGGAATTTATAAGATCCTTAGCATCTGCGTTATAAGGAACCGCTCTACTTAAGAACTCTAGTTAAACTAAGAGCAGTATATTAAAAAGATCCTAGACCAAATAGGACTTTTTACTTATACTCCTAACTTTAAGCTAAAGCGTACTCTAATTAAAGGAAAGTATAATAAGTTAGAGCTTACTAATGAAAATAAGTAGAAAGGAGATTTAAAGAAGTACTAATAAAAAATTAAAGCAATTATATATACTATAGTATATATAAGACCAGATATTGCCTTTATTATTAGGCAACTTAGTCAGAATCTAAAGGATCTGACGATTTAATATAAAAATGCAATTAAGCGACTTAAAAGGTACCTTCGATCGATAATTATATAAAAGGTAAGATATAGACTAATGAAATATATAAGCGCAAAGCTTAAGGTATATACCGATTCTAATTAGGCAAATATAAAAGGTTAGAAAAGTATATCTAAAAGCGTAGTAGTACTATATAGCAAACCTATATTATAAGAAAGTAGGAAGCAGAAATCAGTAGCTACTGCAAATACTAAGGCTAAATATATATTAATATTATCAAATTACAAATAAGGATTATAAATCGCTTAAGTTTTAAAAGATATAGGTTTTACTAAGTATATTAAATAAGATAGTATAAAACAGAGGGGAGACAACACAAGAATAGGCCTAAGGGAAGACCTAAAAACAAGAGGAGGAAGCACCATAAGCGGGCTCTCTTAGATAAGATGTTAGGAATAAGTCCCAAGTATAGGGTATATTTAGTACTTATAGCGACGCGCGCTGTTTCTATATATAGAAGATGGCCCTTTTATCCTCTTACTATCCTACGCCAATTATATAATATATATTATAAGACCTATCTATCTTAAGTCTTTATATATATTTTAAATAATAAAAGTAGTAGCCCCTACTACTATTAGTAAAGAATATAAAATAATATAAGTTAAGGTAATAGTATATTAATTATTAGCAAACCCTTAAGTGCGAGAAAACTAATATATTAAAAGGCTTAAACTAGGGCTATATTATTATTAAAGGTAAAAGAAAAAGAAAAAAAAGAAGAGTTTT
>JAENRP010000314.1:15417-51874 GCA_024741835.1 Diplocarpon mali
ATACGCTTTTTACTTATAGACCGGGCCTAGGAGTTAAAAAACGAAACTAGCAAAACAAACAAATAAGCTATAGAGTTGTAAAAACAATTAAAAATAGTATTAACCTAAATATCAATTTTCCTTAGTTCTCTTTAAAGGATAGGAAGAACTATTACTAGATAATACTCTCTTTATAAAGCGCCTACTTCTTTTTAATAGTTTACTATTAGTATTAGAAGAGTCTAGTCTTAGTATTATAAGAGCTTTAATATTTTGTAAAGATGCTAGTATAATTTGACAGCTTTTGCCGATAGGGAGAGAGACTTAATTCTCTAAGCTCGAGTCGACTTAATTGTTAGTTCTATTATCACTTTAGAGTCTTCTTCTCTTATATTAATTCTTATTTCTTAGCGATTTCTCAGCTTTAGGGACCTCTTTTAAAGGATCTTCTATTAATACTCTTAGATTTGGTAACTAAGGTTTATCCAAACTATCTCGTAGGCTTAAGCTAGCTGAGTCTAACCTTACTCGTAGGCTAGGCTCGCGAGTCAGTCTTAGCGTTTCTAAGCTTAAGGGTAAAAATAGGGGATTGGTTCCTAAATTAAGGTCTAATACTATATTAGCGTCTCGGTTTATCTCTTTTTTAAATTTTCTTATAATAATGCCTTTATCAATTAATACATTAGGCTCTTAAATAGCATTTACTTTATTATACTATCCCTAAGACTTAAGTCTATAAAGAAGCGACTTAGTGTTTATAATATTCGTTTAGGCCTTAATAAGGGCGTTAAAGAGCTTCTAATTATATTCTATAAGGTGGATTTTCAATTCGTCTTTATTAAGAAGAAATAACTCCTATACTTCGATTATAACCGATAGATCTATTTAAAAGCGTCGATTAATAATAGCTTTAAAGAGGCTACCGCAGTTCTTAAGATAAAAAGCTGCCTTAAAAGGTGCAGTAGTTCTACTTGCGTTAATCTATTAAGGTACTAAAGGTTGCTTTAAAGTAGAGATTGAAAAGATAAAATCGAAGATTCGAGTCTCATTTTCTAAGGTATTCTTATTAAGGACGGCTGTATAATTATTATAAAAGGCTATAAAACTACTAGTCCTATAAGAATTATCTAAAAGCATTTTAAAAAGGTATCCCTATTTTATTATTACTATAATTGGATTGCTATTATTAGTAATAGGTCGCAAGATCTCCTTTCGCTTTAATTTTACAATTATTTAAGCTAATTGAGATTTTGAACTAAGTGCTTAGGAAGTCTATTAACTTATCTTCTTTATAGATAGAGTGAGTTTTATAATCGACTAAGAGCCGACCTACCTATTAAGGCTTTTAAAAGCTAGCCCTTATCCGATCGATAGGATCTAATAATCTAAGACTTACTTTCTAATAAAATTGACTTGCGGGCTAAGACCGCGAGTGAAAATCGGAATTTCTTTATTAGTAGTACTTATATCTCTCTTTATTAAAACGACTTGATTATAAAGACTAAGGCCAATTAATTAAAGAGGTTCGAGGTAGGCTATAAGCTAATAGGTTCCTTTACTTTTTACTATTATAGTTAAGAGGTAGAATCTATAGTATATTTAAAGGACTTATTAAATAAGATTAAATATTATATTATAAAGAAAATAAAAAGGTATAAAGGTCGCGCTATCTTTAAGGCAGAAGTAATAAAGATATATCTCTACTTCTTATCTTATAATAGAGAGGAATATACTTATAAAAGTACTATTATCAATAGTAAAATTATCGGTTAGGAAGCGGTATCTAAAGGGCTTATGTATTATAATTGACCCTTCTTCTTCTATTTCCTCCTACTATTTATTACTTAATAATATCGATAAGAAGGAATTATTCTATTTAATTAGCTCTAACGCTTTTAAGGCTTTAGGATCAGCCCTGAATTTTGCAGCACTTAAAGATGCCTTTATTATTAATAGGTTGGATTTGCAAGTCTTTGAAAAGATAAAGAACTAATTATTAAAGTAGATTAGAAAAAGATCGATATCTTCTACCGTATAGAGAAGTTCAAAGTATTTAATAATTTTATTAATATTAAATCCTTTATAATTAAGACTATAGTAAACCGAAACAGAGTAAATATAAAGGTCGTAAAGTCTTCTCCCTTCGATTCCTATACTAAGAAGATACTATTAAAAGCGAGTCTTTATTATAAAGGATACTTAAATGTTATATCGTTCTTTAAGCTTAAGGTTGAAAATGACCGATTAAGGCATATTACTATAATTACAAATATCCTAATTAATAGATTCCTCTTTACATTCTCTTTCTTATAAGATAAAATAGTCTTATTTAGCATTTGAAAGACTAAGTTCTTAACTTTTATAATTATTAAAGAATTGAATAATATTTATAAGGGCGAACTCGTTTAAGATAAGCTATTAAATCTATCTAATAGCTCTTCTAATTGTCTTTAAAGCAATTAGAATAGGGTCTTCCTTTATATTATCGTTTTTAAAACAGTTGCATATAAATATAAAGAAGTCAAGAACTAGCTCCTTTAAGTTATTAAGAAAGGAGTTTAAGTAAGCGCGCAATCCTTTAATTTCAAATTGCAAATCAGCTAAAGTAGCTATTAAACGATCTATCCTTTTTAAAAGTTAAGCTAAAATAGGTCGTTTAATTAAAGGAGAGTCCTTTAAAGATTCTGAAAATTTTAAAAAGGCTGCGCTAAGCGTTTAGGCAGTTTATTCGGCAGCGGTTTCTAAAATCATTTTAATAAGAGGTAAGTTAGGTCTAATTTTAAAATTCTTATTTCTAACTCTTAATCTAAGACTATAAGTCAAATTATATAGTTTAGCACTTATTATATCTTTAAGTTAAGAAGCGAATTTTAAGGTAGGCTTAACTATAAATAACTAATTCCCTTCTTTATTATTAAAGAAATCTTATCTAAACCTTAGTATAGGAGTCCAGTTCTCTTTTAAAATAAGCAAACTATAAGCAGAAGCGTAGAGCCTTAGCATATTAATAATAGTACTATTAAGTAAGGTAATATCTACAGCCTAATTTGATCTTTTTATAGCCCTATTAGCTACTATAAGTACTGTATTAGATAAGCCTATAAATCTGCGATTGCGAATTCGATTGCCTTAGAATTTTACTACTCCTTTTTAAATAATAAAGAAATTGAGAATCTGAATAGCTTTAGCTATAGGAGTGTTTTCCTTAAGAATTTTTAATAATACTCGCCTTCTATTATTAGAATCAATATTTATTAGGAAGCGCAAATAAAACAGGAGTCCTCTCTTATTAGTGGCTAAATTATCCAATTGTTAAATAGATTCTTCCCTTTTATCTCGGTCTATTTTGAAAGTGTCGGCTAAGGTTATATATTAATCTGCGTTAGCTAAGAATTCCTCTTTAAAGATTCCCTTTAATCTCAATTCTTTAATTAGAAAGTTGTCAAATTAGAGAATTCCAAGGGCCACTTAGGTTAAAAGGTTATTAATAGCATTCGCATAAGCTAAAAGGAGTTTTTATTACTTTATATCTCCTAAGGCTGCGTAGGTCGATTTAAAGCTCTTTAATAATGCAATAGCTCTACTATCTTAAGAGAAGTTTATAACTAGTGCTTATTTATCCCTTATTATAGTAGATAAAACCATTTGTGAATTCTTTAAAGGCATATTACTTATAAAAGATAGGGAGTATAAATAAGAAAGTTTAATAAGGTATAAGAATTAAAAGGGCATATAAGCTGCAATAGGTTTGCTATATATATATTAAGGAAATTGGACTTTTTATTTATTATTTAAGGAAAGTAATAGGAATACTATAATTAAAGGCTAATATTAAGAATATAAAATAAGTTAAAGTAGGCAAGAATTTAGGATGATCTTAAAAGATCTATATTTTAAATAATAAAAGAGGCGACCTTATTGAAAATGTAAAAACAAGGATTATAAGAAGGTAGGACAATTAATAGGCTAGGAAATTATTTAATATTCCTATCTGCGTTCTTTGGATATTTTAAAAATAATAACTTAAGGTTATGATTCATTAGGTATTTTAATATTCTTTACTTATAGGACCGGCTTATAAGTCAAGTTGGAAAAATCTTAGTCTTTGTCTAAGGGTTCAAAATTGCTTATATTGCCATCGGTTCCTATAGAAGATTCGGAGGTTATATTAATTTCTAATTCGTCTTTTAAAGGGAATAAGGTCTAGTCGCGTTAATAAAAGCGCTTTAGTCAGTTGGCTGCGAAGGTTCCTTTAATATTAATTCTATTAAGTTCCTAAAGAGAATAGTATCCCTTTTCTTTCTACTTAGACTTAACTTTAAATAGACTAAGCTATTAATAGTCAAGTTTAGTATTTGCTAATATATTAATACTTCTTATAATATTATAGACTAGGACGAGATTATCTTTTTAAATAGGATGCGTTTTAAGTACTTTAAAAGCAGCTTATACTTCCTTAGCTTTTTCCTAATATCGTTTCTTTTATAAAATGATTTCCTTTATATCTATATCTTAAAGCTTAAGTTGTTAGTATCTTATTATAAGCAAATCGGAACGGTTTTAAATTTGACTATAATCGAATAATCTTTAAATAGGCTATTAGAATTCAAGAGGAAGCTATGCCTCTTTGCTATAGATAAGGAAAAATAGTATAACTCCAGTTAGTTTATAGATTATCATTTGATAAGTAAAGAGTATTTTATAAAAGTATTTTATCTAATTTTTAAATCCTTTATAAGTAACTTTAGATAGCCTATTAAGAATGTTGCAATATCCTTACTCTACTATTCTATTAGCTTTTAAATTATACGCTAAGATTTGAACCTATTTAATACTATATTTTTATAAAAAAGCTTGAACTACTCCTTTATTTTTAAGGCCTTTATTAATAGTTAGTCTATTAAAAAGTCTATAGCAATAGACTATATCTTCTTAAAGGAACTTTTTAATAGATTCAAAGTTAGCAGATCTTAAAGGTTGCCCTTTAGGCTATCCTAATAGGTCTTCCTTTATTAAAATAAAATATATAATCCTATTTTCAATTGTTAATACTTATATAATATTAAGACTGACTTTATAAAAAAGGCTTAATAGCTAGGTTAGGAATAGGGGATTCTCTTTATAATTAGGTTTTCGTTTCTAATAGGAGATGCAACTTTTCACAAAGGCTTTGCAGTCTTTAAAAGAACCCTTTTAAAAGAATTTCCTTAAGAGTTGGTAGTAGGTAGACTTAGCTCTTTAGTAGCCAGTTTCCTTATAAATATCCTAGATAGCCTTAGCTTATAGTTTATTATCATTTAAATAGAGCTATATAAGAAATGAGTTATCGCTCCTTTTAAATAATCGCTATTCTTATATTAGATAAATCAGAGCTTTAGCTTTAAACTTCTGAAAATCCTTAAGAGGAACTGTCTTTAGTCGTTTAAGCGTAATTAAAAATTTCGCGATTTCTTTAGAGTCACTTAAGTAGTTAGGTAATAAAATTCTCTCATTTGACTTGCAGGCTAGGACTAGGAGTCGAGTCCCTTTAAGGCGATATATTAATAAATAACTAACTTCGTTCTTTACCTACTTATTAATATCTATTTCATCTTCTTTAATCAAATTAGAAGGGTAGGGGCAAGTTCTTCTTAAAAGGCTATCGGTAGTAGTGTTTTTTATTCTTAAAATGTATTTGACTTCAAAGTCCATTAGTCTTATTTAAGTAATCTATTTTATTAGCAAGGCTTCTAATAGGTCGCTTACAGCTTTATTCAATTATTCTACTAATACTTTAGCATTAGTTTTAAGGATAAAGTAAGTACTATAAAGGTTGCTTCTTATCTTTTTCATTGCCTTTAAGGCGCCTTTATATTCCTATTTAATAGTATTATACTTTATCTCTACTAGATTCTAAAGACTACTTTTAAAGCGAGCTAGATGTCTTTTCTATTAGCTATTAGCTTATTAAAGGATAGCACCCTATCCGATTAAGCTTGCGTCAACTATTAGTATAATTAGCCTAGCATTAGCTCTATAGTCTATTTTGATTAGATATAGCGCTTTAAGCAATGCTTGCTTTAGTTGTTTTATAGCCTTTATTTAAGGTTCCTCTTATTAAAACTCAGCCCTTTTCCGAAATAAAGCGTAAATAGGTACTGCCTTTTTAATAAAATCTTTGATTTAAATGCAATAGTATACTATAATGCTAATAAACGCGCAGGCTTTTGCCATATCGTTATACCTCTTCCATTTATTGATTTTAAGTACTTTAGCCCTTTAAGGACTTCGGCTATTGGAATTAGTAATAAAACTAATAATTTCTATCGATAGAAGATAGTATTATAACTTCGGACCAACTATTGCTCTTACCCTTTTAAATTATATAAGCACCTAATTTAAGTTCTAAATGTGTTCTATTATAAATTATTATATATTAAAGAGAACTTCTTTATAGTTATAGAATGATCTTAATCCTTTTACTCTTATATTATCTATATAAGGGAGCGTAATATTAGGTATATAATCTACTAGTATCTTATAGATTACTTAGACAAATTGAGCAATCGAATTTATAGCTCTTTAAGGTAATCTTATCATCTAAAGTAGCTTAAGAGGGGTTTAAATTGCTATTATATCTTTTAATTTAATATTAAGAATAAATTGGTCGTATTTAAAGAAGAAGTTAATAAGAGAGCTGCAGGTTAATCCTGCGAATTTATTTAAGAACTTATCTATATTTAAAGGAATATTAGCGTCCTTAATAGTTACTCGGTTCATCTCTACTACTACTATTATTAATCTATAAGTTCCCTTCTCTTTCTTAATAACTAAGAACCATTTGTTCTTATAAAGGCTATTACAGAACTTAAGAATACCTTGCTTTAGCCTATCCTTTAATATTTCGATTACCTTTTCCTAAAGAGCTTTAGGGACCTTAAATGTTTTCTCTTACTAGGCTTTATAAGGTATTATCTTAATCTTAATATAAGGCGTAACCTCTTTTTAAATCTGGCTAAGTTCTGTCTAATCAAAAGTCAAAGCATCCTCTCGATTTATTAAGGTTTTATAAAGTAGTTCGCATTCTTACTCTATTAAGTCTTCTCTAATTTTCAATATATTAAAACGTTCTTTTATTAGCCGATATCCGATAGGTTTATTAGAAAATCTGCCTATAATAAACTTATCGAATTTGCTACCTAGCTTTAGAGGTCGAAGCTTCTTATCTTATTTAAACCAATTATCTAATCCTTTAAGCTTTGAGCTATTAGAGATTCCCTAATCTACTAGTTGTACTTTATTAGCCTTGCTTTTATATATAGTTTAAATATTAATTAATACTATATTTCTCTACTTCTTTCCTTTTTTATCAAATCCTATAAAACGGTCCGAATTTTCCTTTTTAAAAATAAATAAAAGATTTTCTAAGTTATTAATTTAAAGTGTATAGATAGAAATATTATTAGTAATTTTATTGTTTTTCACTTACAGATCTAGCCTATAAGTGGTTTTTAGGTTTTTTAAAATGATTAATAAACTATCGAAATTTATAAAACGAACCCTCTTCTTTACTTTATTTTTCTTTTTTTTAATTATTAATCTAATAAAACGCTAATTGTACTATTTTTCAAAATTCCAGATTTGACTCTTAGTCTAGGACTATAAGTTAAATCTCTATTATTCAAAATCGGCAAACTCACCTTTCTTTCGCTATAACTCCTTGCTAAGTGCCTTCTTTTACTAGTATTAAGCCTAGCCCTTATACTAGCTAATTGTTTCCTAAAACCTTATTTTAAAATTCGGCTATATCTCTTACGATAACTATTTATCCTTTTAAAGATCGATCTATATTTTAAAGATTAGCTTTTATAAGACCTTCTTTAGGATAGTTAAATATTAGCTAAGATTTTAAAATAAAGGGCATTTTTAAAAGAATATCATTTGAAGAATTCTCTATTATTAGAAAGTTAGTATAATTAACAATTCTTCTGACTTTAACCTTTATATTTTTCACCTATCTATTAAAATTGTATTTCGATTTAGAGATAGTCGAATAAATAAGGAGTCGATCGCTAACAATTATCAATTAAGCTATTTCTACCACTTTTCTAATTATTATATTAACTTCTGAACTATAATCGATTAAAGCTTTTGCTTTAACTAATTCTTCTATTAAATAAATAATAATAAGGCTTTTTATTACAATTGCTAAACAATTTCAATTAATATTCCAAGATATTAAAGCTATTGCTATAATATTGTAGTATCTTTAGGTTCCTTTATTTTTTAAAATTTAAAGATATTTAATTAAGGCTAAGTGCTTCTTAGAGTTCTTTTATATTATAATTTCCATTTCCTTATTATTATTCAAATCTTTAAAGGCAACTAGGATATGCTTTCCTAGCACTTTATCAAAGCGTTTAATTAAACTAAATAGGTCTTTAAATGTAAGGTTAATTTACTAAGCTATAATATTCTCTATAGCTTTCTCTATTATAATTAAACTAGCGTATTTATTAACGAATTTTTCCCGTTTTAATATCTGTCTCTTTCGCTTAAGGTCAGAGGTCCGCGTAATAACTTCAACTTCTTAATCTTCAAGCTTAAAGCTATCTTTATCTACTATATCTCTAATATGGTGCGGTCGGCTGGAGGGCCTTTATTAGGTCGCTTAGGAGGCTTGCTAATATAGATAAAGATAATTGATTGTATTATTATTTAATGTATATATAGTAAGGAGACTTTAGAAAGAAAAGGGAGAGTCTATGACTTAGCAAGAGTCATATAGAGGGTCTTTAGAATAAGTAGAGACTCCGCCTATTCTATATAATATACCCCTTAGTTAGGCGATGCTCTTAGAATCGCTTAGCTATATAGATAAAATAAAAGAAAAAATAGCAGTTATAAGGAAAAGAGGCTCTATCTTATATGCCGCCCTTTTAAAGGTCGTTCCTTTTAGAATAAGAAGGGTTGCTATAGGCAATAAGCGCGCTTAGGAATCTTTGCGATTCTATACTAGTGCTCTATTAGGCTTCTTATAAAGTATTTCTATCGCAGAGGTTCTCCTTCCCTTCTTTTAAAAACAACCCTCTTTTATTATTTAAAAATATTATCTTTATACTAAAAATTTTTAAATATAAAAGGAACTCCCGCTTATTATAGCCTTAGCTGCCCTTGTAAAGTAAGACCCTTAAAGTCCTTATACCTTGCGTTATACTAACTTTGCGCTAGGTTGCTAGCGCTCTTATAAGAGCTATAACCCTGGCGCGGTCTTCCTAGCGCCTACTAAGCAATAAGCCGCTATCGCCGTCCCTGCCGCCCTTGCTGCTACTGCTACTGCTATTGCCGCCTGAGAGCCCTGCCCCTGCTGCGCGCTATATGCCTAAGCCTATAATAGAGTGCAATAATGCGTGCGTGCGTTATATTATATATAAGAGTATTAGCAATCTTAATTGTTAGTGCTTTAATAGCACCTTTAGTATGCGTTACATTTATTATATAGTGCTAAGCAATAGCTGCTAGTAGGCCAGCGGACCTCTCCTTGCCTTTTAGGAGGCTGTTATATTAACCTGCGCCTGCGGCGCCTTTAAGGAGGAGGTAGTACTATTGCTTAATATAGTAAAGGGTGCGCTTTAAAGCTTCTATAGTACGTTTATCGAGTCTTATTAAGTTCTAGGCTAATTTTAAAAGATAAGAGCGATTGGACCTTAGTACTAAGAGGGCCTGCTACTCCTGCGAGTAGTAGTATCGCTGCCTCCCTTGCTCTTGGCATACCGTTCCCGTTCGCTCCTAGGCCCTCTAGCTTAGACCCGTTCGCTCCTACTATCGCTACCGCCGCTCTTATCCCCTTTACCTCTGCTATTGCAGCCGCTACTATAGTCTCCCTATTCGTCTCCCTGGCCTTTGCCGTTGCCGCGCCCTTTCTCGCTCCCGCCGCCTTCGCCCCTGCCGCCCCTATCGCCGCACCCCTTGCCTTTGCCTCTACTATCGCTAGTATATTTGCCAGCAGGCCTTTAGCCAAGGGAGTGCTAATAGGCCTCTTTTAAGAGGAGATCTATGCGGAACTCTTAGCTATAGCGTCCTAGCTCCTAGCCTTAGCTAAGAGAATCTAAGAGAGGGTCGCGCCTTATAATAGCAGCTTAGGAATATTACCTATTTTATATTTTTAAAAAAGGAGAGCTTTTGCAGTACGCTTTATAAGAGAAAATAAATAAACGTGACTATAAGAGAGTAAGAGCTTATAAGTATAAGTCTCTTAGTAATAAGTGACTATTTACTAGCAAGTGCGAGTTGCTAAACGATTGTTTAAAAGCTCTAAAGGTTTAATAAACAAACGAAGCTCTTAAACTTCTAGCGGTCTAGGTTCTTAGTAAGCCCGTTTATATGCATCTCCTTAGTAAAGAGGTAGATTATCTAAAAGCTTCCTCTTTAATACTCTTAGCAGATTTATATATTACTGATTTCGATATATTAAAGGCTTGTCTTAATCTTCTTATTCTCTATGATAATTAGCCGAATCGTCTATTAGTTATTGCAATATATATTCTATTTGAAAAGGGAGTCTATGCGAATCTCTTTAAAGAGGCGTTTTATAGCTATTATCTCCTTTGTAATAGAAACCATACTATAAAGTTCTACTTTAATAGAAGAGAGTATGACAGTTGCTTAGCGATTCGCTTTTTAAATAATCGGTCCTTTAAATAGGAAAAAGACGTATCCTTAAGAGGATCTACAGGTCTTTCGATCATCTTTAAAAGAAGCATCTGAAGATGCGATTAGTTAATATTCCTTAGCCTTAAAGCTATAGGCAATTCCTAAAAAGCGCGTATTATATAAGTATTAAAGTATCCAGTCCGCGGCTAAAAGGTACTTAAAGCTTAGATTAGTTAAGAAGAAAGACAATTAGGAGGCTGCGAACGTAATATCTGGGCGTATTATAATTACTATATAAAGAATAGAGCCTATTTTCTCTTAGTACTCCTTTACCTTTTCTAAAGAAGCTTGCCTTAAGTTCTTGACAAACTCCTTCTTTAGTAGTAGAGTATTAAGCACTTTCCTTATATTAGTTTTAAACTTTTGAGCGATCTTCTTAATATAAGTATTATAAACTAAAGAGATCCTCTTTACCTTCCTATTTCAAATAATCCTTAGTTTAAGGAACTAGGAGATATCTCCTATAATAATAAGCTCGTATGCCCTCTTTAGGTCTTCAATCAGATGAGTCGCCTAATCTAGGTTAGAGGCCTTATATAACACTTAAATATTATTAATATAAAATGCTATAAAGACTATGCGATCCTTTATTATGAAAATACAAGGCTCCTCGCCTAGTAGCTTAAGTTAAAGGCCTTTAAGCGTTCCTGCGAAGTTCCTATACTATAGCGCTAAAGAGTCTTTTAGCCTATAGAGCGCGCGGTCCAGTTCTACTACTATACTAAGGCGCTTAAAGCCATCTAGTAAGAAGTATGTGACTAGAGCACTCCTTAGGTCTCTAGGAGCGTTAATGAATGCGTTAATAATATCGAACTACTTTACTTCTATATTAAAGTACGCGGTAAGTGCTATTAGTACTTTAAAAGACCTTGCTATAAGCGTGGCTGCGTAGGTTGAGAAAATTGAAGCTTTATCTTAAAGATCCCTTTGCATAATTAGCTATAATCGGCACTTTAAAAGCTTACTAAAGCTATTAACCTTATAGGTAAAAACCTATTTTAATAGTATTAGTAGGGGCTTTAAGTAGTCCTTTTATATAATTCTTTAGTAACTTTGAGATTTTAAATTCCTAATCTCCTAGCGCCTTCCTTCCTTAAATCGTTTGCTAAAAGGGTACTTCTTTAAGTCTAGCTATCCTTTTAAAGGCTTTAGCAAAGAGCCTTAGTACTATAAGCAGTTAAGAGACTGCGCTTTATCCTTTGCCTAACTATCAATTATAGCTTTAATAACTATATAAACTATTAAATAGTCCTTCTTATCCTTTCTTATCTATTTATTTGCTTAAAAGGTCGATATAAACTCTTACGCATATAAGGAGTAAGGTAAATCAATATTGCTTTAAGAGAGCATATGCTTTAAAGTAGTAGCGTATACTTTTGAAATCTCCTATTACTTAACGCTTAAGCGTCTTATCCTCTTTTGCTTAAGAAGAGGGAGTTCCTCTTTGCGCTTTTCTTTATAAGTCTCTTCCTCTATTTTTATTATTATTAAAGGTTCTTTTAAGAGTTTAAGTAGCTCTATCTCTTAAGCCTATAGTCTTTAAGCTAGTATTACAACTTAAGGTATTATATTATTAAGGCCTACTCCTCTTATTAAGTCGCTTTTTATAAGACTATTAAAGCTCCTTCTAAATCTTAGTAGTAGTACTTCTAGCCTTCTACTAGAGTTTACTAAGGCTTACCTTTATAATTAAAGACTCTATCTTAGAGCCCTTAAGCCATCTTTATTCCTATATAAAATAGCGGCTAAAGATCTGCCGATCGCCTTATAGAACTTATCTCTAAAGACTCCCTTAGAGTCGTCTATAGTTCCTTCTTTAGTAGGGCCTCTATAAGGAATCATTACCCTTAAGCTCTAGTTGCTATTTGCCTTCTTAAAGACTGGCGAAGTGGCTTCTAATTCACTTGCTTTTACCTTTAAGTTTCTAAGCGGGTCTCTTAGAGAATTTGGATTTAAGTTAAGGCCTTTTATATTATTAGTTAAAGGCTATAGAGCAGCGTTGGTCTATAATATAGGCTCTTCTTATATAGCGGCTTCTTTTGCAGCGATTGCATTCAGCCTTGCGATAAGCTCTAATTTCTTAAAAATGCCTTCGAACTTAGCGTCCTAAGCTCCCTCTCCCTTTCTAATTAATTAGAGGGTTATCTTAAGTTCCTAATGCGATATAGGGTTTATACGCTTAGCTTTTGGACTATAAAAGAGAGACTTATCGAATTCGATATTATAAGTTGTTATTACTTGCTAAAGTATAAGAACCTAGATTCTATAAATATTCGAGGTAATATATCTAATTAAGTAACCTAAGTACCCTTATAGTTCAATTTTAAAAGTTCGGTAGTCCCTTCCTACCTTCTTCTCCTTAATTAAAGGGTATGCGCAAGCGCTATATATATAAATGCGACTCTAGTTAGGCTTTAAGCTCGCTGTTATTTGCTTAATAAGCAGCAGCTTATAGAATCGAAAATACTACTTAAACTAACTATAGAGAGCTTTACTTAATAAGATCATCTTCTTCCTAGTAAGTAAGGAGATATTATAAAAGTATATAGCAGCCTCTATAACCTTTAGCCAAAGGCTTGCTAAGAGCCTAGCGTAGATCCTCATTTTAATAAAGCGTTTAATCAACTCCCTTCTTACTTGCTTCGCGCCTTTATTAGGTTAATATATATAAGTAGGAGTAAGCTTTAAATCAATTCCCTCCTCTTTTACTTATCTTTAGTACTTTATAAGAGAGTCTTCCCTTAAAGAGATTATTAAAGTGTTATTATCTTGCCTAATCTTACAAATTGAAAGCCTATATTAGTATTTCACTTATACTTTAAAGGCCTAAAGGACCTTTATAACTATATCTTTACCCTTCGATCTTAATAGGAACGTCTAAAGTATACTACTATACTTATCCTTAATTAAAAGAACCTATAAGCAACTATTATATAAATTATTTAAAAAGTTAAAGAGATCTTAAAAGATCCTAAAGAAGGGCCTTAGAGATCGGTTCTTAAAGGTAGCGCGAGAAATAACTTACTTAGCAGACGCTACTGCATATACAAGGCACTTTAGCCTTTATATTCCCTTAATCTTTACTCTCTTAGCGTACTTGATTAGCACTTAAAGAGCCTCTGCGCCTAAGTAGCTAGTGCAAAGGTGCTAAGTATATATATTATCATCTTATACTTTAATAGGTATATAGCTAAACTGGAACCTATTATAAAGCGTTATCTTAGCTATAGGAAATGCTATTAAAGTAGAGAAGTTATATTAAAGTATATTTAGGAGATCTAAATAGTTAATAGGCTTATATTTAAAGAAAATAAGATTATAGTAACGCTTTAATTAAGCTCGCTTTATAGAATCTTTAATGCTCTTAGAGCGCAAAGTAAGGTCTACCCTAGAGTATTAAAAACCCTTGTCTATAAAGAGCCTCTTTAAGATAATATTAGTAGTAAATTCCTTTATAATAGTAATATTGCAAAGCGTTATCCTTATAAGAGAGCTATTATACTATAAAAGAGAGTCTACTATATATCTATCACTTCTCCTAATGATTAGGAGTCTTAAGGTACCTGCTTTAATATATTGCTACGAGTTGCTAAAAGGCTTAAAGGTGCCTGCGATAAGTAAATCCTTTGAATTAATAATATAAGTAGCTATGCAATTATTAAGGAGCGTACTTAAGGAGAGTGGGTGGCGTTCCAGCTTAAAGAGGTAATAGACATTGAACGATTCTTCAAAAGCGTCGAAGGCAGAGGGATCTATTATTATAAAGATTAGTAAGTTCTCCCTTTTATTGCTTAAACTATCCTTCTTAAAGGCTAAAGCCTTTCCCTTGAATTTATCAATTGCTATTACTATAATATCATTCTCCTTAAGCTATGCTTAAAGACCCTTAAACTAGTCTCTTGCGTTTAACGCCTTTTATATTTGTAAGACCTCCTCTTATAAGGGGAGAACCTTTATATTTTCCTTATGCCCGTTTATAGTAAATAATGGTTTCCGATAGTCCTAGGGCTTCTAATAGTGATTTTTAAAGCCTTTATAAGGGCACTTAGGCCTAATCTCCCTTCTAGAGCTTATAAAGCGATTTCGGGAGCTGCTCGCTAGAGCCTACGAAAGGGTTTCAGCATTTAGGAGAGACTCTTAAGTAGTAAAAACTGCTAGCCCTTTATTATCAATTGCTCTATTAGATTCAATACTTGCTAAAGCGCGGCTTAGCTGCATTAGGTTGTACTTATATAGGGTTCCTATTTACTTATTAGTAATAATTTCCTCCTTTAAGCGAGTCGCCTAACTTAGATTGATCTTTACTATAATTAAATCTAAAAAGTTAGTAACTCCTAGTCTTCCTTTAATCTTAAGGAGATTGTATTATTCTATTAAGTAGTACGCCTCCTATTACTCCTAGATCTACTACTAAGTATTAGTTCTCTTAGTTTTGCCTTAGTATAGTATATTATAGTACTAGAGCCTTATCTAAGACTAAATAGCCTTATTAGAAGGCGCAATATCACACTTTAAAATAGATATTAGGCCTTAGAGTAAGAGTTGCTAGTTTACCAAATTAGTATATAAGTCGTTAGTAGTAATTCCACTTATAGGAGTGTTTCTATTAAGTATTAAAGAAGAGAGCTTCTTAACTTGGATTTGTACTTAAGCTATTGCGGAAGCTAGGAGCGTTCCGTCGATAGTCTTAAAGACCTATTTTAAGAGTAGTTTATAGTATTTGCATTAAGTCTTCTAAGTCTCCTTGCGAATATGGTGCTCCTTTATTAGGATTTTATATTTATCCTTAATATCCTTATAAGAAGCCTATAGAAGAGGAGCCTTTAATAGATCTCCTAGGGGAAAGCGGGCGTAAATCTATTTAAATAGAATTGCTATATACTTTTTATATAACCTTATATATATTATACAAAGGTTAGCTATTTCCAATTCCTTAAGCTCCTATATAAAGGGAGCTTAAGGCTCAGTCTCTATAATTGACTTAAATAGGAGTCTTAGATCGGTAAAAATAGTGATATTATAAAGCTTAGCGAAGAATATATATTTATTAAACTACTTCACTTAAGAGGCAGAAGTATTAAAGCAAGGCTTAAAGATGCTTAAAGAGTTAGATATATTAAATAGAGTCTAGTAAAAAAGGTTAGGTATATAAATAAAGTTTTTAAATAAGGTTCGATCGGAAATTAGAGATTTATTAATTAAAAATAAAGGTCCTTTAAGTTATTATAAATACTTGAAAAGTCGGTTAGGAGCTTAAAGGGCCCTTTAGCTGGTTGCATGCGAAGAGAAAGCATATTAAAATGCTTATAGGGCTTATAACTATAGTGCGGTCGGCTAGAGGGCCTTTATTAGGTCGCTTAAAAGGCTTGCTAATATAGATAAAGATGATTAATTATATTATTATCTAATATATATATAGTAAGGAGACTTCGGAAAGAAAAGGGAGAGTCTATGACTTAGCAGGAGTCACGTAGAGGGTCTCCAGAATAAGTGGAGACTCCGCCCATTCTGCACGACATCTAATTAATTCATTTGCTATATCAGCTTTATCCTTATCTACTGCGGTTTTAGATTATTAAGTATCTTTTAGCGTTTGGACTCTATATTGAGATTCTTAAGTTATATGCGTTAATTTCTGGACTTTGGCTGGTTTTATTAGTATTAAAGGAGTGGTAGATCTAGAAGGACGCTAAGTATTCTAAGGGTTTCTAAATATAGAAGTAGTATTAATATCAGTAGATACATTATTATTAACCTATCCTAAGATAGAGATACCTTTAACTTCTATAGCTATTTAATTAGAAGCTAGGTCCTTAAGAACTCCCTTAGGTAGGTTACCAGTTAGACTAGTATATATATAAGTTGGAATTTTAGCATTTATATCTATAATATACTATCGTTCGACTAAATTCTTATCCTATTTTATACTATATATTATTATTCGAATAGTCTATAACTATAAGCGATTCTAATGCTTTTTAATAAGGATAGCTTTTAGCCTAAGATCTCTAATACAAAGCATCCTATACTTATTAATATATATAACCCTAGTATTAATAAAACGATAGAAAAGAGGGCAATCGTTGCGATACTTATATAAAGCGCAGTTAGGTTCTTTATTATTGCAAAAGTTGCAAATTAATCGTCTTCTATTGCCATTCCCTTAATACTTTATAGTATTAATATTAGCAAAGTGCTAATTAGGATTAATTTCTCCTTCTTCAATCAACTATTAAGTTCTTATATTAGCTAGTTGTTCCGAATGACAAGAAGCAAGAGTCTAGTAATAGGAACTACTAGGTTAGCTTATAATAGCTGAGTTTTATTTATTATTAAATTAGGGAATATACTATTTTTCTTATAAGAGATTATTAATTCTAGTTTCTAAGCTTTAGATTTAGAGTTTTGCAAATTAGGTCTTAAGTTCCTTAATTCTAGGGTTGGATCTCACTCTTAAGTTAGGCCTATAAGTGAAAGGTATAATTACTAGGTTCTTCTTTGCCTCTTTTATAACTTCTAGCGCTTTTGAGTATTCTTAGACCAGACTCTTAAGGTCTTTAGTATAAGAGGGAGTAGGGGCTTTTTCCTATTTTATAGCATTAATAGTTCTTTTACTAAGATCTGATTTTAAAGTAAAGGCTGAGAATTCCTTAAATAAGGCGAAGGTTATAGGATCTTACTTATTAATCTTAAAATGCTTAATAATCTTATTTTAAAGGCCAATAGGTAATCTAAGTAAGAAAAGGCGGCCTCTTTCAACTTTACTAAGTATTTTTTAACTAATTAAGGTATTTGATATATAAGTAAAAGTCCGATAGTAGTTCTTAAGTTCCTTAAGAGTATAAGTGATCAGAACAAATTCCTTTAAGAAAGCTAGAGTATTGCGAATCTACTATCTATCAAATTCTCGGAATTCAGACTTAAGAGCCTTAATAAGGAGTTCTTATAAACTATACGTTTTCTATTTAAGGAGGGATTTAATAATATCTTTACTTATATAGTTATAATAGCAAAGAAGTTAGGAAATCATATCCTCTTATATAATACTAAAATTGTAATAAGTTTCCTTATATTGCTTAAGGAAATCAGTAATATTAGCGCTTATAAAGTAAGGAGCGCTAGGGGAATTAAGGAAGGGAAAGTGATTAGTAATAGCCCTAAATGCAGCTATTATCGTTTTATACTAACCGTCTAAGTTAATAGAATCTATAAGGGGTAAAGGGGAAGCTTTGATATTACGAGATTGATTGCTAAAAGGAGTACTTCGAAATTCAAAAGGGCTTAAAGAACGTTTAGAATCCGAGTCAATTTTAAAGTAATTAAAACGAGTTTGAAAAGATTTAAACAAAGGGTTAATAAAAAGTTTAAAATTATTATTATTTTTAATATTTTCTAATATTAATATTAAAAAAGTAGGTAGTAGTCTTAAGTTATTTAAGAACGTCTTTTTATCCTCTTACTTATAGGCTAAGCCTAGGAGTAGAATTCCAGATTCTATTAAAAGTTTAATCTAAATTTGCTAAAAGATTTTAAGTAAGTGCTAAATAGCTAATAAAAGCGTTATAATTAATTGTAATAAGATAAGGTTTACTTAATCTAAGACTAATTTCTAAAATAAGGTTTATATCTAAGATTCTTCTTAGCCTTTAGGCTAATTCCTATTAGTCCTTAGAATAAAGGGGTCTTTAAAGATAATTCTAAAGCAATTTTTAAAGTTCTATTAAGCTAAAGCAGCTGAATTATTAGATTCGGATTTCTAAAGATTTTAAAGAGGCACTTCTAATTGGAGTTTACACTTAGTATTACTTAAGTACTCGAAACTACTGCTATTTGAGATTGCTATTATAGGGTTTGCTAAACTTTTCATATTAGGAAGCTGAAAATTCTGAAAATCTTAAAGTTAAGGAAGAAAATAAGGGTTTTCGAAGCAGAGCCGAAAAGGGAAAATCTAAGGTTATTAATAGTTGCTAAATGAAAATCGATAGTTCTAAGTAATTAAGCGATTAAGGATAAGGTTTTTAAAGTTAATTAAAATGCTATAAGTGTTTTAAAGACATATTTCAAAGGCCGGTCTTTTATCTATAAATCAAGAGATTAATAAGGTTGTATAGGGACGGAAATCTTAAGAAATCGGTCCTTGCGTAGGTTACTAATATAAAACAGAAGGGAGACAATATAAGAATAGGCCTAAGGGAAGACCTAAAAACAAGAGGAAGAAGTACTATAAGCAAGCTCTTTTAGATAAGATATTAGGAATAAGTCCTAAGTATAGGGTATATTTAGTACTTATAGCGACGCGCGCTATTTCTATATATAGAAGATGGCCCTTTTATCCTCCTACCGTCCTGCGCCGATTATATGATATATGTCACAAGACCTATCCATCTCAGGTCTTCATAATAGGAACTATATTAATCTTTAAGTAGATAATATAAAGGCAATTACACTTATAAAGAATCTATACTTATATAAGTGATCGAAATATATTAATATTACCTATTACTTTATTTATAACCTTATTATAAAAAATAAGTTATTAATTACCTATATCCTAATTGATCAAATAGTAGCAAATGGATTTATAAAGCTACTAAAGACGATTGCAAAGTTTAAAGCATTTAAAGATATACTAAGGTTATAAAAGATAATAAGGGCTTAATAAGCTTAAGGATAACTCTTAGGCCCGCCCTGCGAATTAGATTATATAGTTTTATAAAAGAAAGTTTTTTTAAATCGACTCTTAGGCCTAGACTATAAGTTAAGTTATATAGTCTTATAAAGGAACGCTTTTAGGAAAATTGACTCCTGGTCCTACCCTGCGAGTAGAGTTTGGTAATTTCAATAGAAGTTATTCTTAATTGATTGTTTTTAATTTAGAAAGATATTTAAAAGTTGGATTAGCGTAAAAGGATAGTTATTATTTTCCTAACTATAAGTCAATTAGAGTAAGGTCTAAGTAAGGGTATTAAGATAGGTGATATAGCTATTACTCTAATATATTATCATATAACCCTACTACTTAATTAGTAGGATATTAATATATATATAGCTATAGAGAAGAAAGGGGTAACATTCCTTCCTTAACTCTTATTAATATATCGACCATCGACCTTTAGAAGTTTCCGTTACCTACTACGCCGACTCACTTAAGCTCAATAAAAACAGCACTTCGCATAGCTACTAGAGCTTAAAAAGTAGTCCAATTCGCTTAATCATCTCTCTAAGTATAATAAGCTAAAATAAAACGGCTTACAGATCTCTACCGCCGGCCAGTTGATTAGATTATAAAAGATAATGTGCTAATTAGTATTAAAAATTGGAAACTGGACCGGCTGAGCCGAAAGCTCTCCGATAAGTAGTATAGCCTAGTAAAAGTACTAGAAAAGCTAGAAGAAAGCTAAAAGCTACAATTGCCTGATTCGCTCTATTCGATCTACCTTATATTCTACTCCTACTTATTGCGGAAATACGTTCCTAACCCTTTACTAGGCTAAGCTTAGGAACTTCCTGCCCTAATTAAAGTACTGCTAAAATAAGAGGAGTGGGAGATAGAAGAAATAATTGGATCTTATATTTAAGCTAAGAAGCTCGAATATCAGATTAAGTAGAAAGGAGCTAATGAAGACCTCGAATAGTACCTATACTCTAATGCTATAATAGCGCCGCATACTATTTGAGATTTCTATTTAAAAAACCCTTAAGCTAAGGGGCCATTAAGGGCGCTATTAAGCTGGCTTAAGTCATATAACAATAGAGTTGACGATTATAGGGGCCTAAAGGATAATACGCCTATAGATACAACTGCGCAAGCGCAGTTTTTCAAAGGGAGAGGGTAGTATTACGGCCGCATCATATGCATAGTTATATCATATATCGAAGTCAGGTGCACGCTAAGGTAGCAAGGTGGCTAGATCACGTGCACGCTAGTGAAGCACCTATACTTATTCTGGAAGAGCTTTACTAGAGACTCTCTCTTCTTCATCTTTTCTTCTCTATTATATAGCGTACCTTTTGAGGTAATACAGCCAGCGTTATTCGATTATCGCCCCTCTGTACGCTCCAGAGCAAGTCGTAATATACTTGTTATTACTGCCTTCTTTTATCTTTTTCTTACTTATCTGCAAGTACTTGCATTTTTTTATCAATATATTCCTATACTTATTATTACTACCTTCTTTTATCTTTTTCTTACTTACCTGCGAGTACTTGCATTTTTTTTTATCACTTGAATAGTACTTAAGAAGGAGATTATAGCAAAGCAGCGATTATTATATTGCTAAAAATAACGATCTACTAATAATTCTACCTTTAATAAGCACCTATCTTAAGTATTAGGATTTCTAGGGTATAGTTCCTTAGCCGCCTAAGTCCTAGAGGCCTTACTATCTGAAATAGCGACTAAGTTGGCCTATTCCTTTTGAGCTTATACTTAAGCGAGGGCGGCCGCGATCTCTATTAGATTAGGTTTATTTAAATCATTAAGATCCAGATCCTTACCTTTTAAAGAGCCTTTAAAAGGTACCTATCTACCCTTGCCTTTTTAGCGGCAGATATTATTAAAGGGAGCTTAAGAGCGACCTCTAGCTGAGTTGGATAGCCCCTTTATATGTTAAAGGGAGCCGAGCACCTTAGCGCCTTAAGTTTTAAGACGCCTAAGGGCTATATTACTGCCTCGGATGGCGCGCAATAGATCCTGCGAATAGTTAGTTATTAATATTAGATAGATTCAAAGGCACTTATAGCTTATTAAGTATTTGCAAGGTTGATATTATAGTAAAGGGTATAAGCTTTATTTAGCTAGGCTAGCTAAAGGGCATCCTAAGTCTTTAAGACTATAGAGATTTATATTTAAATCTCCTTAAATAGGATTTAAGCCGCCTCTTAAATCGTATTAATATCGCCGCTAACCTAAGCATTTTAAAAGATGATATACTTATCTTAAGCTTAGATAGGTATTTAAAATAGATATCTATTAAAGGATATTAAAGTAAGAGGATATTAAAGGGCACTTATTAGGATACACTTTACCTATTGCGCAATATAGTAGTTATACTTCTTAAAAGTAAGAGTATTAAATGCGTATATATAGCTGGTATTATTCTTATTAGCCTCCTTTCTTAATATTATATGCGTATAACGTACGCATAGCATTCGAAAAGCCTTAGGCAGGTCCTTAGGATTACATTTAAGCACTATCTAAGTTAGTAATATATATATTAAAAGGGGTCGGCTAATAATTAAAGCACTTACTAATAATAATAATAGTAATAATAGGATAATATAAGATAAGATCTACTATAAGGTTAATTAACTTAAAAGTAAGAGGGGGAATCGACCTACTTATAAGAAGTAAGAGTTAGAATTGAAAGATCAAAGGAAAAGGGAAGCTTAATATATATGCCTTCTTAAAGGCCCCTCTTTTCCCTTTTATAAATTATTATAATTTATAGTTATAGTGGATTATAACTTTAGATAACTCTTTAATAAAGAGTCTTGAACCTATTAGAACGCAACCGGACTATAATCGTACTACTATAAGGCTTAAATAAAGACTTTAGATTACTTCTATCACTTAAATACCTTTCCTTTCCCTCTTTACTATTTACCTATATCTTTGCTATTCTACTTCTTATATACTATCCTTATTACCTATTATACTTACCTTTACTATTAAGCTATTTATCTTTACTATTTTATTCTTTATTGCTATTTGATTATTTGCTACCGATTTGCCTCCTTTATATACCTATTCTATATACTTCCTTATGCGAGTTGAAAAGGTCTTTTCAAAAGAGAGTACTGCTAGTATTAGTACGTAGATTCCTATGCAAGAGGCAAGCTGCCCTCGTTCCTAGGGTCATTCTATACAGCTATACCATATGCGATATAAGGGGTTTCGTATATATTTCAAACGGCTATTCAGCCGGAGGACTTTAGAAGGATATTTATATGCGGCTAGGAGGGACTATAAGAAGGAGGATATTTATAAGTATAAAGGTACTATCTCAATTATATAGAAATAGACAAATATTATAATAGATTCTTTTTAATAATAAGTACTTAACTATATTCACGTGAATATCGATTACCGGTATAGAACCTATAATAGTAAAGAGACTTTGGAAAGAAAAGGGAGAGTCTATGACTTAGCAGAGTCACGTGGAGGGTCTTTAGAATAAGTGGAGACTCCGCCCATTCTGCACGATACGTTCGCCTTAACTAAGGAATAATAGGACGCATTTAAATAATTAAAAAAGCGACTATTAACCGCTCTTACCTTACTATACTTTAAAAACCACTGATTAATAAGGATTAAGACCGACTGCTTAAACCTAGCGGCAGCTAAAGTACTTAGCTAAAAGGATGAAAACGATAAATAATAGCACCTTATTGCTTTCTTTTTTAAAGGATTATAGAATATAGAATCATATTATAAAATCTATAATAAAGAGATGCTAGCAATTATACTAGCTTTAAAGGAATAGGACGCAGAGTTATAAAGTATATTAAGCTTCTTAGTAATTACCGATTATAAAGCTCTAAAGTACTTTAGTATTAAAAAACTCCTTAATAAATAATAAATCTAATAGATAGACGTACTTTTAAGATATAATTACTAGATTACCTATCGCCTTAGAAAGGAGAATATAATAGCCGATATACTATTATAAAAAGACGAACTTACACTTACTTAAAAAGCTGTAAAAGAAGCTAAGAGAACTTAATAGCTTCTTAACTTAGCTAGTATTATTTAGGATCGTCTTATAATAGCTTTAGTCGATCTTATAGCATTTAAAAACCATTCCTTTATTAATAATTTCCAAATAATAGAAGAAGTCTTTAATGCTAACCGAACTAATAAGTCGCTGTAACTAAAGTAAGAGAAAGCTATTAGAAAAGAGACTCTTTAGACCCTATTAAAGGATAGACTACTCCTATATAATAGAAGGCTAATAGTCTTTAAAAAACTAGATAATCTCCGCACCTGCCTATTCTATTAAATCTATAATAGTACGTTAATAGCTTACCTTAAAAGAACCAAGACTATATAATTCCTTTAATACTACTACTAATAGCCTATATACTACTGCGATATAAAGAGGTATATTGCTAACTATTATAACTGCTAACGTTTATATAAACCTTAAGATAAGACGCTAGGACTCCTTAAATTATTGCCTATCTTTTTATATATATAAGACGACCTATTTATAGACTTTTATACTCTTAGATCAATTAGTAATAGCTATAATATTATATTTATTATAGTTGACCGACTCTTTAAGCGGTATATCTACCTATTAATAATAAAGAAGGCTATTGCGCGGACTGCTGCCTCCTTATTTTACTAATATATTTAAAGGTTTAAAGGAAGCCCTCTTACTATTACTAGCAATTAAGGACCTTAGTTTATCTCCGACTTTATAAACGAACTATTAACGCTAGTATGACGGCGGAAGCAAGGCATAAGTCGATAAAGTCACTGAGATCAAGGCTGCCAAATCGTATAGAATTCAAAGCTAAGGAGTATGTATAAAGTAGGAAGCCTTCCTCCTAATATGCTTTCCTTAGCCTACGACTCTTAGAAGTCGATTTCTATTAATAAGTCATATTCTATCTATTAAAGGAAAGGTATAGTAAAGGTGCAGCGTATCTATTGCATTAGTCTATTTCGCCTCTATTTGCACTACTATTTCCATTGCACCTGCTTTGACAGTTCTATTACAACCATAATACAACTATGCTATAATATTACCCCCCCCTCTTAAGAAGCGAGGTGCCCTTATCTCAACCTATTCTTAGATAAAGTTGTATATAATTCGATTTTCGGCTCTATTAATAAAGCCCTTTATCTTTTCGCTCGTCGGATCCCCTTCTGCTTAGATAGTCTTAACGGCAGTCTTGACCAGTTCATTTAGATTGTCGAATGCACTAATTAACTTTCGATCACAAGGGTCTTTAAGTTCGCGATATTATTATTGATTTTCGCATACTTGCTTCGGCCAACCTATTTGATTTGACTTTTGGCGTTTAGTAGGAGTGCTAGCAGTAGTAGTAGGGGTGGCTTTCCTCTTCTATATTATAGTATAAGTAGCGACTTACCTTTGCAGTTTATTATAGTCGTCCTCTAAGGCTTAGAGCTTTGCGTATAGTGTCTTTAATTCGCATGACTTCTTATCGAGGTTATTATATAGACAGTTGAATTCGACTGCCTTAAATAGTATAACGAAAACTATATATCTACCTTATATGAAAGTTCCTCCCTTAGCCTCGATCTTAGCGACTACCTTATCTATATTAATAGGTAGGCGTTCCTCGCTTTGCGTAGCTTTAATAACTATCTTCCAAATGCGCTATTCAGACGCTCTAAATCTAGTAGGCCTTAAGTTGACCTACGTCTTACCTTAATCAGAGATATTTTAGCGTAGCTATCTTTAAAGGTTATTCCTTAAGAGTCTTAACTTGCTAAGTTGTAATTCTCTAATTATTGTACCGTCTTTCCTTTTTATTAGCGTGCTATCCCTCTTTATCTTAATAGGCGTAGGTCAATCATCTTCGTTGTTCTTATTCTTTAACTTATCGCAGAGCTAGTTAAAAGGGACCTTCTTACTAAGGGTAGTGCTATTTCTAAATAGGAAGGGGATCAAAGTTAGCAAGGCGGCAGGTTCATTATCTTTGTCTATAAATAAGAGGGGCGTCAGTAATAGCAAGGCCGCAGGTTCGTCGTCTTCGTCGCTCTTGGATTCGCTATTCGTATCACTTATAGCCGAGAGAGAAGAGGTATTTCTAGCTAGCCTAATTAGCGTCATAGGTTAGTCGTCCATTAGCCGTTAGGCGAGGGCAGCCTGCACAAGGTCCTCCTTTATTAAAAAGGCCATAGCATTATTAATACTAATTATAGAATCGTCTTATGCATTAAAGGAGTCGGTAGGCGCGATAGCAGGCGTAATAGTCTTGTTATTAAAGGGAAGAGGGTTGTTTATTAGTTCACTTATAGTAATAGTTAGCCAAGTGGTTCCGTTCGATAACATAATATATAGCGGTAGGGCGGTAGGTCAAAAGAGTGAGTTAATTAATTTATAAAAGCAAAGCAAAGGTAGTAGGAAGGAGAAGTATTTATAAGGAAATAGATCTAAGCAAAAGTACTAGCGTAGAACTAAGAACAAAGGAATAGAATAGTAAAGAATAGCAAGTAGTAAAGCAGTGAATCATAAGAATAGTTCAAAGGGAGGGTAGTCTTTATTATATATTCTAAATAGGTACGTTAGCGTCTAGCGCTTTATTCCTAGTCTCTATTAAGGTTGAATTGTTATAAGGGTATCTACTATTATCGCCAGCGCGTTTAGTAATAACCTTCGTTCTTAAGGGCATTATCCAATAGGTGGTCTAGGTTAAGTTCATCTTTAAAGGCGGCTTCTAACTAGGTTTGCAATCTTACCAAGGGCCTAAGGGCATTAGGGTAGTTGGAGTAGAACTTCTTAAATAGTATAGCCGCGTTCTTAAAGTTACTAGTAGGGTACTATTAATCGTTAGGATCCTATCCTACTTAGCTGACTTTATAATAGAGTTACTTTCACTATATATCAGATACTAAGATTTGGTCGACTTCCTATTCTAAATAGGTATTAATAATAATAGGTTCTGCCAGCAGGTTGATCTACTTAAGCAAAGGGTTATTAGCAGCTTTCCTTAGTCTATTAGCATAGAAGATATTATATATTTAATAGGATAGGGGTAGGTCTACCTTATAAGAGTAGTAGATTAGGCCGATGATTTTAAAAGGGCCTACGATAAGGAAGTTAAGCTTATCAAAGGGTCGATCTGTTTTCTAAGCTCTCTTTATAATATATACCAGGTCTCCTAGGCCGAAGTCGGATTAGCGTCGCTTTTTATTTACTTATTTAGATTATCTCTCTTAAGCGGTTAGCATAGATTCTTAGGCAAACTGGACTGCTTTATCGATTCTTCTAGCCTATACTTGCGCTTCTTCCTTATTTAGCTTCTCTTAAGGGTTTAAGTGCTTAATAGTACAGACGGTTTAGTCAAAATCCAAGCAGGGTTTATAACTATAATCAACTATAAAGGGAGAGAGACTAATTAACTCATTTAAGCAAGCGGCACTAGCAGCGTCTATAGTAAGGAGTAAGTCAGCCTAATCATCCTAGAAGTGGTTGATAAAGGGGCGTAGTTATATATCAATTATCTAATTGATAATCTCAATCTATCTATCTATCTAAGCGTATTCAAAGGTCGATAGCTAGAGCTTAACCTACGCTAGCATTAATAGCTCATTTATAAAGTCGGAGATAAACTAAGGTCCTTAGTCGCTAGTAATAGTAAAAGGGCTCCCTCTAAACCTCCAGATATATTAGTAAAACAGAGAGGCAGCAGTCCGCGCAGTAGCCTTCTTTATTATTAATAGGTAGATATGCCGCTTAGAGAGTCGGTTAACTATAACAAATATAGTATCGCAGCTATTACTAGTTAATCCAAGAGTATAAAAGTCTATAGATAGGTCGTCCTATATACGTAAGGGGATAGGCAGTAGTTTAAAGAGTCCTAGCGTCTTATCTCAAGGTTTATATAAACGTCGATAGTTATAATAGTTAGCGATATACCTCTTTGCGTCGCAGTAGTACATAGGCTACTAATAGTAGTATTAAAGGAACTGTATAGTCTTGGTTCTACTAAGGTGAGCTATTGATATGCTATTATAGATTTGGTAGAGTAGGCGGGTATAGAGATTATCCAGTTCTTTAGGAACTATTAGCCTTCTATTGTATAAGAGTAGTCCGTCCTCTAATAGGGTCTAAGGAGTCTCTTTTCTAATAGCTTTCTCTTGCTTTAGTCGCAGCGACTTATAAGTTCAGTTAGCGTTAAGGACTTCTTCTATTATTTGGAAATTATTAATAAAGGAGCATTCCTCAATTGTCGTAAGGTCGACTGGAGCTATTATAAGATAATCCTAAATAATACTAGCTAAGTTAAGAAGCTATCGGGTTCTCTCAGCTTCTCTTACAGCTTTCTAAGTAGGCGTGAGTTCGTCTTTCTACAATAGTATATCAGCTATTATATTCTCCTTTCTAAAGCAATAGGTAATCTAGTAATTGTATCTTAAGAGTACGTCTATCTATCGGATTTGTCGTTCGTTAAGGAGTTTTTTGGTTTTAAAGTACTCTAAAGCCTTATGATTAGTAATCACTAAGAAGCTTAATACACTTTGCAACTCTGCGTCCTATTCTTTTAAAGCTAGTATGACTGCTAGCATCTCTTTATTATAGATTTTATAATATAATTCCGCATTCTACAATCCTTTAAAGAAGAAGGCGATAGGGTACCATTATTTATCGCCCTTATCTTTTTAGCTAAGCACTCCGGCCGCCGCTAGGTCTAAGCAGTCGGTCTCAATCCTTATTAGTTAGTGGTTTTTAAAGTATAGTAATATAAGCACATTTAATAGCTGCTTTTTCAATTGTTCAAATGCGTCTTATTATTCCTCAGTTAAGACGAACGTCGGGCTGGTTTCCTTTATTATTAGCTAGTTAAAAGGGCGCGCAATTCGACTATAGGCTTTGATAAATCTCTAATAGAAGTTGCAAAATCCTAAGAACAACTATACTTATTTCTTTATTAATAGAAGGGTCTATTCTTTAATAACCTTAACCTTAGCAGGGTCGACTTGCACTCCTTAATTAGTAATAATAAAACCTAGGAATTTAGTACTAATAACTTCGAATTCGCATTTCTTAATATCAACCTATAAGCCAGCTTTATATAGTCTTTTTAAAACCTATCTAATATAGCGTTAATACTCTTCTTTAGTTTTTAAGAAGATTAAGATATTATTAATATATATAAAGCAAAAGTCGTCTAAGTATTCTATTAAGATAGTATTAATATACTGCTAAAAGGTAGCTAGGCTATTGTATAGTCTAAAGGGGAGTACTACTGGTTCGAAGGAGCTGTACCTTATCCTAAAGGCTGCTTATATTATAAAGTCAGGGTCTATTAGGATGCGATAGAACGCGTAGCAGACGTCAAGCTTCGTAAAGAGCGTCGTATTCCTAAGTCGGTCGAGGGTTTCTGTGATTAAAGGGAGAGGGTATTAATCTTTTTTAATAAGTCTATTTAACTCTTAGTAGTTAATGCAAAACCGCAGGCCGCCTTTAGGTTTCTTTACAAATAGGATAGGTAATAAGAAGGTAGTATTAGATAGTTATATAAATCCCTTCTTTAGATTGTCTATAAGGTATTCCTTTATCTTTTCAAGTTTGGGCTTGCTTATTTTATATAAGTAGGCGGTTTTTATTATTAATAGTAATCCTTTAAACTTAATCTTATAATTAATTGGCCGCGATAGAAGTAGCGTATTTATAGCGCTTTTAAAGAAGCATATGGCTAGGTTATAAAGGAAGGGTGGTAACTTGGCGTATAACTTATAGGCCTCTTAAGGTCCTAGAGCGTTATGCTCGCTAAGCGCGTTGGGTTCTTCCTCTTTTATTATATAAATCGGGGTCCTATCTATCCCTAAGTCTAAATGGCGAATGATAGCTTTATATTAAGTTGGGACGTAAAGGGTCCTCCTATCTCTTTTTTTAAGGAGATAATCTAGTTCTATAAGCGTAACTGACCCGATCTTAGTATTAGTCTAATAGAGGCTAACTCTAAAGGCTGGTCTTAAGATTGTTAATATATTTATACTTATTGGTTAAAGGGTATTAATATCAAGTTCCTCTCTTTATTATTTATAGTTAGCAAGGCAGGTATTAAAGTCCTATATCGGCATATCCTTAGACTTAGTTAGGGGTTCTTTAGGAGCTTTCAATAGTCTAAGGATACTAGTCTTATTAAGCTATCGCTAGTCTCTTTAGTCGGCGTCCTATTGATCCAATTGATAAACGTTAAGCTAATATAGCTTCTTCCTTTTGCAATTAACGATTACGTCTTATTCAGCTAGCCACTTGCGACTTAAGATTATATTATACGAACCTAAGTCGGCGGCTAGGAAGAACTATCCTTTGAAGTCGTGTTTATCAATTATAATATCTATTTATATAACCTGCTAAATAGCCTCGCTCAGTTGTCTATCAAATCCTTATAGAGGGATCGGTCTCTTAAGGTAGTGAGTTAGTAGCTTTAGCTATATAGTTAAGAAGAGGAGTATCTTGCGATTGATAATTCTTAAGGCATTAGTCCTATAGTCTATTAAAGCTATTAGGTCGGTATAGCGCCCTTTCTAATAGAATCGGCACTAGGTTACGAATTGCTAGCCTTTAATTAGCTTAGATAGGTCGACCGATTCCTAATATCAGTTGCGTTTTAAGAGTGACACTTAAAATCCTAAAGCGATTCGTTTCCTAATTCCTCTATATCATCTATTATCTTGGCGTTATTCTCTAGTTTATCGCAGCCTTTCTCTACTAGTATGATCTTGTATTATTTAGGGTAGTCTTAGCTATAGTGCCCTTTTTGTCTATACTTGTAGCAAGTATTATTAGTCTTCGGGGTTCAGTTGTAAGGGGCGCATTTATTATCTCTAGGTACTAAAGGTCTAGGGGTAGCGCTTAATTCCTTTTAAAGATAACTTAGGGCTTATTTATGACATACAGGTCCTATTTATTATAAGGTAGAGGAGGGCCGGTTAGAAGTTTTAGCCCAATACTCGTTTCGGTTAGAGCGTTATAGTAAGAGGCAGAGTTATCAATTCTCCTTATCTATAAACCATTCGGCCAAGTCTCTAGGGTAGTCGAACTTTCGATCGGAGAATTGCTTTAATAGGAACACTTTTACCTTATCCTAGAGCGCCTTATATTAGTCGCTAGTCGACTTCCTTAGCTTAGAAGCTAATCTGCAGAAGTCGGCCTAAAAGGCTATAAAAGGGGTATTTCCCTATTTAAGCTTTATCCAATCGTCTTTAGCTATCTATTGCTCTATTTCTTTGCTAACTCTATAGGCCCTTTATAGGATTCGGAATAGCTGCGCAGCCGTCTCAATTTATCTAATAGATCCTTCTATAAGCCGATCTTAGATTAAGCTTTAGGTATCCCCTATTATCAAACTAGTAGCATATACTAAAGCGACCGATTTATTAAAGAACTTTATATAATTAACCTTCATCTTCTACTATATATTAAAGATCTAGTCCTCAACCTTTATATCTCCTTTACCTAAGAAGGGGTTCGGATCCTTAATCTTTGCTAAGCGGACCCGGCGACTAGGTTTAAGGGTTCGACTCTGTCCTCCGAAATCAAGGGTATTGGAGTAGGGTTCCCTTTCGATAGGCTATTTAGGCTAAGCGGTAGGGGGATCTCTATAGGGATTTTCAAGGAGAGGTCGGCTTTATAAAGTAGGGGTAGCCAGCTGGCTAGCTGAGTTTATATATCGTTGCTCTTCTGCTAAGTTCTTTTAGTATACGCTAGTTTCTTAAGTTATTCTAAGCTCTTCTTATAGCTATGCAATTATAGGTACAGTTGCTTCTTCTATTCTTTAGATATAATTATAAAAACTCTGAACTATTGAATCTTATTATTTAATATATTAGTAGTAGTATTCCACCAGGCGTTCCTCTACTGCTAGTCAATCCTTATATATGGCAGATCTTTTGCCTGCCTTAATTTAGAACTCTAGTAATATAAAGAAGTCGTCTCTCTTAGCCTTTACATTAATATAAGAGATAGGTCGGATTAAGGCTTTTTATTTAAAGGAGGTTAATATATCTTCTATATTATATAAGGTTCGTTTCAAAGAGGGGGCTAGTCGAGGCTCGCTAGTAGAGTCGGCCAGTATAGGAGATTCGTCGTCCGCAGGGTTTTAAAAGGTATCCTTTCTAATTAAGAGGTTGCTTAACTTAAGAGGTACTAGTATTATTATCTTAAGGTTAATTTTCCTAAAGTAAAAGGTCCTCTTATAATATTTTCGTCCTATTAAAGGCTATAGTTAGGAAATGCCTTAACTTACAAATTCTACAATTTCTTTTAAAGTCAGCCGAGAGCTACTGACTATCGATAGTTATTCTAGCTGAGTCCACTAGCTCTTCTTTCAATTCTTGAGTTCAGGAAGGGACCGAACGTTAAGGCCATTCTTTAAGTTGCTTCTGCGTATCGTAGGAGTCGGTTAGAAGAAGGGTCTCTAAGGGGGTACTAGTCCTCTGCTAAGTATATTATATTACCTTATAAGGCCGAAGGGGGTATAAGCTTTAAATTATATAATAGCGAAAGCAAGGTATAAGTTAATAAAGTCACTAAGATTAAGGCTGCTAAATCGTATAGAATTCAAAGCTAAAGAGTGTATATAAAGTAGGAAGCCTTCCTTCTAATATGCTTTCCTTAGCCTACAACTCTTAGAAGTCGATTTCTACTAATAAGTCATATTCTGTTTACTAAAGGAAAGGTATAGTAAAGGTGCAGCGTATCTATTGCACCAGTCTATTTCGCCTTTATTTGTACTACTATCTCCATTGCACCTACTCTGACAGTTCTGTTGCGACCATGATACAACTGTGCCGTGACAGCTAGTATAGGTTAAGCTCTAATTATCAACCTTTAAATACGCTTAAATAAATAGATAGACTAAGATTATTAATTAGATAATCAATATACAGCTGCGACCTTTTATTAACTACTTTTAAAACGATTAGGCCGACTTACTTTTAATTATAAATGCTATTAGCGCCGCTTGCCCAAACGAGTCAACTGGCCTCTCCCCTTTTATAATCGATTATAGCTATAAACCTCGCTTGGATTTCGACTAGACCGCTTATACTATTAAGCACTCAAACGTTAAAGAGAAGCTAAATAAGAAAGAAGCGCAAGCATAGGCTAAAAGAATCGATAAAGCAGTCCAGTTTGCCTAAGAATCTATATTAGTAGCTTAAGAAAGATAATCTAAATAGGTAAATAAAAAGCAACGCTAACCCAACTTCGGCCTAAGAGACCTAGTATATATTATAAAAAGGGCTTAGAAAACGGACTAACCCTTTAATAAACTCGACTTCCTTATCGTAGGTCTATTTAAAATCATTAGCCTAGTCTACTACTCTTATAAAGTAGACCTACCTCTATCCTATTATATATATAATATCTTTTATACTAATAGATTAAGGAAAGCTACTAATAACCCTTTGCTTAAGCAAATCAACCTATTAATAGAACCTATTAATATTAATAGCTATTTAAAATAGGAAGTCGATTAAATCCTAGCGTCTAATATATAATAGAAGCAACTCTATTATAAAGTCAGCTAAGTAAGATAGGATCCTAACGATTAATAGTACCTTATTAGCAACTTTAAGAACGCAGCTATACTATTTAAAGAATTTCACTTCAACTACCCTAATGCTTTTAGCCTCTTAGCGAGATTGCAAACCTAATTAAAAGTCGCTTTTAAAGATAAACTCGACTTAAACTACCTATTAAATAATACCCTTAAGAATAAGGGATATTACTAAACGTGCTAGCAATAATACTAGATGCCCTTATAATAATCTAACTTTAATAGTAATTAAGAATAAAGCGCTAGACGCTAATGCACCTATTCAAAACGCATAATAAAGACTACCCTCCTTTTGAACTATTCTTATAATTCACTACCTATTCTATTTCTTTATTCTTAATTCCACGCTAGTACTACTGCTTTAATTTATTCTCTTATAAATACCTCTCTTTCTACTACCTTCGCTTTCCTTTTACAAATTAATCAACTCGCTCTTTTAACCTACCGCCTTGCTACTATATACTATATTATTAAATTAAACTACTCGATCAACTATTACTATAAGCAAACTAATAAATAACCCTTTTCCCTTTAACAATAAGACTACTACGCCTACTATCCCCCTGCCTAACTCCTTTAATACCTAAGACGATTCTATAATTAGAGTTAACGACGCTATAGCATTCCTAATAGAAGAAGACCTTATATAAGCCGCCCTTGCCTAATAAGTGATAGATAACCAACTTATAACGCCTATTAAGGTAAAGCAAATAGATTTCTAATTACTATCTGCGAGTAATATAAATAGCGACTCTAATAACTCTAATAATAATAAAGACATTAAGCCTATTGCTTTACTATTACTAACCCTACTTTTAATAAATGATAAAGAGAACGAACTTACTGCCTCGCTAACCTTAACCCTAATCCCCTTCCTATTTAAAAATAGCACTACCTTTAGTAAGAAGGTCTCTCTTAACTAGCTTTATAATAAATTAAAGAATAAGAATAATAAAGATAACCGACCTACGCCTATTAAGATAAAGAGGGATAGTATATTAATAAAAAGGAAGAATAGTATAATAATTCAAAAGTCGCAACTTAGCAAATTAAGACTATTGAGGAATAACATTTAAAGATAGTTATACTAAAATATCTCTAATTAAGGTAAGATATAGGTTAACCTAAAGCCTATTAGATTTAAAGTATTAGAATAGCGAATCTAAAAAACGGTAATAAAGGCTATTTAAAATAAAGAGCGCTTACCTACTAATATTAATAAGGTAGTCGCTAAGATTAAAGCTAAGAGAGAAACCTTTATATAAGGTAGTTATATAATATTTATTATACTATTTAAAGCAATTGAGTTTAACTACCTATATAATAATCTTAATAAATAATCTCGCGAATTAAAGGCCCTGCGCGCTAAATTAAAAGAGGACAAATAGAAACTAAAGGCATTATAAGATAAGAATAATTAGCTATAAAGATAAGTCGCTACTTATATAATTATATAAAAGAGAAAGGCTACCTCTGCTACTACTAGCACCCTCGCTAAGTATTAAAAGTCAAATTAGATAGATTAGCTAAAATAGATACGTGAAAACTAATAATAATATCGCGATTTAAAAGACTCTTATAATAGAAAGCTTATTAGTGCATTCGACAATCTTAATAAACTAGTTAAGACCGCCGTCGAAACTATTTATACAAAAGGGGATCTAGCAAATGAAAAAATAAAGGGCTTTATTAATAGAGCCGAAAATAGGATTATATACGACTTTATCTAAGAGTTGGTGAAGATAAGGGCACCTCGCTTCTTAAGAGGGGGAGGTAATATTATAATTATATTATAAAACTATTAAAGCACCTACAATAGAAACAGTAGTATAAATATAACAAAACCGACTAATATGGTAGATACGCCGCCTCTTGGCTATACCTTTCCTTTAGTAGATAGAATATAACTTCTTAATAGAAATCGACCTTTCTAGGTCCTAGGCTAAAGAGGGCATATTAGGAGAAAGGTTTCCTATTATTGAGATGGGTGATACAGCCATCACTCTGATGTATTGTCATATGACCCTATTGCTTAGTTAGTAGGATATTGATATATATATAGCTATAAGGAAGAAAGGGGTAACCTTCCTTTCTTAACTCTTATTAATATATCGACTATCGACCTTTAGAAGCCTCCTTTACCTACTGCGCCGACTCACTTAAGCTTAATAGGTTATAAGTCCCAGCTAGACCGATAATAGATTATTAACTTCCTTTAGAAAGCACTTGTACTATAACTATTAATAGGAAGTTGAATAAGACTTATAGTAAGAGGCGAGCAATTGGCGAATAGGAGGTGTGATTCCTTATTCTGCCAACTTATATTGCAAGAGGTGTGATTCCTTACTTTATAATCCCTTTGGTACTATAAGAGGTATGATTCCTTACTTTACTATGTTTTATAAGAGGTATGATTCCTTGCGTTATAGCTTAAAAACCCTTTTCGATAAGAGGACTTCCTCCTTATTTAATACTTTTATAATACCTACTATTTAATCATTTTAACTTTTCGATAGGAGGAGTGCCTTTAACTATTTAATTTATTTGATTTTAATGTAATTCTATTCGAAACGGCATTAGCTTCCGATTCTAATCGAAATACTAGACCTAGAGACCTTTAATTCTTTCGAAAGAACTGGCAATAATAGTTCGATGATTTAGAGCTTTACTTTAAGAGCAAAGGTATTAAAATGGCGATTTAAAAGACACTTATTAAATATATAAGAATAGCCCCTTATACTCCTTCTACCGATTCGTCTACTTCTACTTTAATAGTTAATATAACTGCTAAGGATTTGCCAAATATATTAAATAAGCTTAGCTTAAAAGCTTTAGTAGATAATAACCAAGAATCCTAAAGGCAGATTTTAAATATAAAAAAGGAGAAGGAGTATAGGCTGGCCTTAGCTAAATGTAAGCTTAAGATTAATAGAGGTTTAAGCGATAAAGACTAAGATTTTATTTAAGTTTATAATAATGCGAAGATAAGATAGGATACTTTAAAAGTAAAATACTCTTAAACAACTGCCTTTAATACTTAGTATCTACTATAGTAGATTACTTTATTTTAATATAAAAAAGATAAAGATAGTAAGGATATTATAAAACAGAGGGGAGACAATACAAGAATAGGCCTAAGGGAAGACCCAAAAACAAGAGGAGGAAGCACTATAAGCGGGCTCTCTTAGATAAGATGTTAGGAATAAGTCCTAAGTATAAGGTATATTTAGTACTTATAGCGACGCGCGCTGTCTTTATATATAAAAGGTGGCCCTTTTATCCTCTTACTATCTTATGCCGATTATATAATATATATTATAAGACCTATCTATCTTAGGTCTTTATATATATCTTAAATAATAAAAGTAGTAGCCCTTACTACTATTAGTAAAGAATATAAAATAATATAGGTTAAGGCAATAGTATATCAATTACTAGCAAACCTTAAGTGCGAGAAAACTAATATATTAAAAGGCTTAAACTAGGACTATATTATTATTAAAGGTAAAAGGAA